>JACRYM010000082.1:0-64772 GCA_014839905.1 Aphanoascus verrucosus
TACTACGGGAGGTACGTTAACTGACATTCTGCCATCAAAGCTTAAAAATCTGCCAGCTACCCAGCGGATTAACGATCAATCTGCTTCCATTTATCTTACCACCTAACATAGATACGCTCAGGGAGATAGTACAGTACACGACGTCTTCAAGGTGATGATGCTCTTACGGCCTGCGGCTGAAGACCCTTTCCTATCGCAGAAGGTTCATGATCATCAACTCAATGCGCAGATGACCGACGCTGGATGTACCCCGACTTCAACGAATTTCCACGCCAGCTGTGGTCCGTGGACCTACGGAGATGATGACGAGCCCGGAATGGAGTACGAAATCGATGAGATAACGGGTGAGGGCGTTGACAAGCATAATACGGAGTATCCCCCGCTGTTCGATCAGTGATTCGGGTCCTCTCTTTGTCTTTTTCCGCCCGCTGGTGAGCTTCCCGTACGAACTCATCCGACCGGCTGGCCAGCTGTTGTCTGACCGACGTTCGTCCGATCCTTTCTGCTTCCTTTCTCTTTCCTCGAATCCTCCCTTAAGCAATTCTTCCTAGTAATACTACTATTCGTCTGTTCGCAGTTGTGTAGAATCAACTTGAAATAGACTTGAGTCCTCCGGTGCACGCACAATCTTCCACGGCTCGCTTCCTTTGCGTGAACACGCCCAATGACACGCCCAAAAGTTTGCGTGACACGCCCAAACCCGTTCAATTATTGACCAATCATGCTGTCCTATTTGAGCTGGGGAATTAAATCATCCAATCAGAAGTGAGGCTTTTGGCGGCGAGCATAGCGGTGAGCCCCCACGTTACCAAACTAACCACTCAAATTTGATGTTGCCGTTTGTCGCCTACAGGCTTCCATACTGTGCAAACCCCTCTTCAGTACTTTTGAGTATCGGTTGAAGCTACTCCGTACTAGTTAGCAGTGATCTGTTCTATCCGCAGTAGTTGCCAGTCTACCGCCACCTTACCGTTTACCTCGGGGTTCACACATCAGAGAAATATTTGTCTGCATTTGGTTACATATGGTTCGTACCACTCCGTACTGAGATCTAACCGAATCATGACAAAATATGGCCTAGACGGAGTCAACATCATTTTTCTTCATCAGCTCGGCCTTACGGAGTACATCTGAAAACACTTTCGGATCAGAGTTGCTTGGAATTCGTGTCTCTTTAGGGCCCACGAAGAGTGTCATTATTGGCAATTCTAAGAACAATCAATTTTTGAGCACATCTTCAAGTTGCACCACTGGAAACAACGCTGAGAGTGCCACGATTCACCAACTACGGAGTGCTCCCGTAGTTAACCCGTCTTGGAAATTATGATTTGTGATTTGGATACGGAGCATTTGACGTCCGTGCTCCGGCCTCAAGGATGTCAGTCGAGAAGGTGATATGAGTTGCGACTTTGAATGCAAAATAGTTGCGTATTGGCAGGCCCAATGGTTCTTTTGGTAGACCGACAAAAGTGGGCTGAGCGGCTGCATGCGGGCTTGCTCTCTTGCTTGACTGCCTTCTCTTTTCCTTCTAATATGCATCACAAACTTGGAGGACGAGGGATATATATAATTCATGCCACCTGCCTATGTTAAGGGTTGTCCCAAAGCTCACCCTTTTCCCACTGCCAGCGCTGTGTTCTCAGTTAAGATGAGGCTTATCAAGTCAGCTCGACGACCTTGGGCTCAAGCTCCGGCTTTCCGCTATCAGTCAATACCGTATTGTGGCCTCACAATCTGCTTGGGATGGTGACCTGAAAGCGTTACCTGCAACGATTTATCACACACTGTACTGTACCATAGTACTCATGGGATCACGAGATCCCGTTCTTGCGAAAGTTGGTCCCAGCCCCCTGATCACGGTGAAATTTAGATATCGTCCCGATCTCGTCCCCGTCCCATGGGATGGGACGAGTCTCGCGGGGCGTTGATCCCATCCTGGTTTCATCCCATCCCAAGGGACGGGACGAGATGCCCGCACTGGTGTTTCCGAGATCTCGCGGCTAGCGGCCTCGGTTTCGGCCCCGGGCCAACTCACCTTCAACTTCAATTGAAGACAGGAAGAAGACGAGAAGAAGGCATCGTGTGTGCTTGGGCGGCTGAAGCGTACGCGAGATGAAGGTTGGCTCAACCACGTCAATCAAGAGACAGAATTGCAAGTAAGAAGGGTCTCCAACAAGAACTTGTTCATAACATCGTTGATGAATAAGAAACGCTGATATTCAAACGTAGGGTAGGTTTCAGCGGCCCTCAGTCAAAGGTCTTGTACTGCTATCGAGTATCTCCAAGTTGTCAGTCGTTGATTGCATATTCTGAATGCAGAGGGAGTAAATAAAGAAAGCCTGATGCGACCCATCAATGTCTTGCTGCCAGAGCAGATAACTATGTGGTTAAGATGATAATGAAAGCCAGATATTGTGATGAACAGAAGAGACCGGCTTTTGAGTTCATGAGTGCAAAATAGTGGCCTTGCTCAAAGGAAACTCAAAGTCGCTTCGTTACTAGTTAACAGCCAATAGGAAGCCCTGGAGAACACTGTGGGTCAATTGACGTGTTTGTCTCGAGAGCTTCTTAAAAACAGCTTTCGTCTCTATCCTTCCTCACCATCGCTACGATCTCAAAGGTCACAATCTCCTGCTTGCTCGTTCAACTCATTTTATAGGGCTTGAGGTTGCCGATAGGTAGCAGTTAGGTTTTACAGCTCCGTGCTCTCGTTACGTAGGTAAGTTCTCCTGCGCAGAGTTGAATATATGCTGATGTGGATAGATCTCAATCTTACAATTTTCATGGTGGCTCCTGCTCCCGGCTCCGCGTCCAAGCATCTGTATTTACGGACTGCGTGCTCGGGAATCTGTATGCTTTTAGCCTAAGGAGCGCCTTGCCTGCCGACGTCCGTCCGGGGGTGCGAACCGTTGGTTTCAGGGCCTGATAACGGAATACGGTCGGACTGTGAAGCTTACAGCCGCTCTCAACATCTAATATCCCATTGACATTGACACGATTGAGTTCCTGATACGAGTTTCTACGTTGCTCGAGTCCAGGTCAGTACGGCTCTCTCGACATGGACATTTATGCGTACTCTGTGCGTGATACTGAGCCTTGGGGTTATGGAAGTCTGAGTCAAAAGCTCTCCTTGACTCATCGGGAATCGCGACTGTGGCATGTGGCCCTTTCTTGGACCCCTTATTCCAAAGAAGGCCATGCCCGGGGCTCTCCCCCCAAAAGTACGGCCGTTGGTGTTGTTTCTTAGGGGACGACTCAGCTCCTTTGCTGTGCAATACATACTGTAGCCTATCAATAATAATAAAGGGGCTCTTACCGTTAACTCACCTATAACCTATAGGCTTAAATTATGGCGCCATACAGTACAGATCGTGTACTTTGCAGACACTAATTTATGAGGGATCACCGTTACCCCTAAAGAAGCTTCTTACTTTATAGTAGTGAAGGCCGCATCGAATACATCAAGTAAGTGAATTTAATCGCTCGCTAAAGCTTTAGCGTGACTGGCGAGCTCCTCCAACGTCTATATAAATCCTCATCTTTCTTCATCTTTCTCCATCTTCTCTTCTTTTTGTTTCTTTTTATTATAATCAGTAGGGCACCCCTTCGGGGCGGCGCCCAGCCATATTGAGCGAGAATCCTTTGTTCCCGCACTTCAACTTTCTCGTTTTGTCAAAATCATAATCCAACGAGAGTTTTGGGTGATTTGCTGGTCCTACCCGTCCAGCTCGCTGCTAGGATGCCTCGACGTAAACATCTTTCCGGCGCTGCGGCTGCGTCTCATGAGAGAAAGCGGGCGCGAGATGAGAATGCTTCCGCTGTAAGTTATTGAATGAAGTCCTAGATGCTAGGCTCAGGAGAGCTAATGGTATTTTGCTGTAGGCTGCTGCTACTGGCGGCTCACCTGCTGAATCCATTTCTGCAAAAATTTCTAGACCCGCGTCGTCTTCTCATGTACGTTTTTGTTCTTTAGCTCAAAGGCAGCAGCAACTTAACTGGTTTATAGCTTCCCGAACCAGATTATGCGGGCCCAGAACTGGAATTTCAGGATCCCGAGCGTCAGTCTATTCTAGAGGAGATTGAAAGACTTGTCAAGGTTCCGGGCAATTTGGACTTCACCATCCGCCAAGATGTGTGGGCAGCACTCTGGCTCAGCGACATGGAAAGGCTTCAATATATCAAAAGCTCAGAGCTCAAAGGCCTTGTCTTGGTTCAAAGTCTTGGGCAGGAGGTCTTGAAACCATGTAGATGTTGTCTTGTTCTCGATTCTGCGGGTCTCTTTCAGATTTATTGATGATACCCATGCTAGGGAACCAAAGGAAGCGGTCTCGCTCCACGACCAGCTCTCCAACAAGGTCTCCGAAATCTTCACCCGGGATTTCTGCCCTACAAAGTCGAGTTCCTTCATTGCATGATGAACCGGTCTCAGAGGACATTGAGCACCTTGGAAGCACACCAACCTCGCACCCGGAACTTAAACGATCTGAACTCCAAAAAGTTCTGGTATGAATTTCCTCCGCCTTGAAAATTAAAAGTTAGCACTCTGAAATTATTGTGTCAGTGTAAATTGAGAGATGATACGCGTTGCGTTATCACGCAACGGCCAGAGATTGTTCAAGTCGCCCACGTCTATCCTTATTCCATGGCATCCGCTCCGCCCCGAGGCACGTTCTGGGCAATACTGAGCACGTTTTGGTCCAAGGAACGTATTGACCAATGGAAAAAGGCCGTTCCTACAGAGAGAAAGACTGAAGTTTGTTACAATTTCATCACGCTTTCTCCCGAGGTTCACGCGTGTTGGGAGCGAGCTTTATTCGCTCTGAAGCCTCTTGATGTTGCCGAGGATCAAATGACCATGCAAATCCAGTTTTTCTGGCTTCGCCAAAACCCCAGGCATACTCACCTGTCCGTTACCACCCGTCCTGAATTACCCGCGAGCCTCGATGGGACCCTTGCAGACTTAAGACTTTTCGACTGCAAAACTAAAGAGGAGATCGTTTCTGGCACCGTCTTAACGCTACGAACAAATGACCCAATAACTAAACCTCTTCCAAGCATTGCATTGCTTGAGATGCATTGGATTTTACATCGACTGACTGCCCTGAGTGGCGGGGCAGACGTGTTTCTCTCTGAAGATGATCGACCAGATGACAGTTATAATGCGTCCTATGATCTCGATGAATCTCCTTATAGTGAAGGCGATTGGTGATTGTTCTGTTGGACCCCCAGACTCTTGATTCACAGGCCGAAACGGACGTGATAGCAGGAGATGTCACAACGGAGCATCCCAATTGAGCGCAAGATACGCGCAGTGCAAATAATGAAGGCGCAGGGTGTGTGTAACAGCGGCCTATATTTCAGCCTAGAGCCTTCCAAGTGCGATTTGCATGCCGAATAATTCAAATCGTTGGCCAGAACCCAGAAGTACAGTAATACTTTTTAAGGCGAGGTGGCAGCCGAACAGGCCCTTAATAGTATTAATAAGTTTTCCCCGAGAGTACGACGGACTACACATTAACTACTGGATCACTCAACGGCACATCCTTATCTACAGTAAGTTTTGTAGGCTATGTTTACGGAATCATCCTTCGATGAACTCGCTTGTTTCTGTACATACTTGGGCAGTCGTTCTCTGTACTCCGTAAAGTAAAGGATTGTCCTTCTTTCTTAACTTCCGCTGTTATCCTGCCAGGACCACGGAGTGTAGTACTGTGTACAGGAGGGCCTGAGCTCCAACCTTTTCAGTATAAGGTTTAAATGACGGGAGTGCTCGCAGCATTTGAACAGCCCCCAATGTAAAAGCAAATCCTGAGTATCATGACTCTTGCGCCCGTTCGACGTCAGCAGCGACAGGAAAACAGCTTCGTGTGCCTTCGTTTTTTCCTCAGCCACTCAAAAATCATGGAGCTCATGCTTGTTTCGCGATTATCTTAAAGGGTGCCCCATCTTTAGGGGGTCCGCATCTCAAGATAAACGATGATTCTGCACTGTTGCACGTCAGCGGGCTTGACTGCGGGTCTGGCAAAATTTGTCATTCGATTCTCCCCTCACAGCTCCTTTTGCCTTTAGAAAACGACGATTCGATGCGGGACGACGTCGACAGAGTATGCTCCCGTTGTACAGTACATACGGAGAACATACTCCGTACATATGTGGGAGTTGTGATTGCTTTTTCAACCACAGATGTGGTATCCCGCTTCTAGGCCTTTAGTTAATAC
This sequence comes from Aphanoascus verrucosus, assembly GCA_014839905.1. NCBI lineage: Eukaryota > Fungi > Ascomycota > Eurotiomycetes > Onygenales > Onygenaceae > Aphanoascus > Aphanoascus verrucosus. The sequence goes on from JACRYM010000082.1 coordinate 6,219, forward strand.
CATTAAAAAACTCAAGAGAGCTAAAAGGAGCATGGGAGGATAAATCGCGATTCCCAAGAAGTACATACTCCGTAGATATTAATTTGGTTGTCAACCGTAGTCGCCGCGGTGACACCTCAACCATGGAAGAGGGACGAGTTTGTCTGCAAAAAGATTCGCTTTCACAAACGGGCCGCGCCAAGTTGCCCGAAACCCAAAAGCGACTTTTCTAGGGGTGAAGACGCTAAACGGCAGAAAAGTTTGGGAAGGCAAGATTTAGGCTTTGCACCTTCCCATGTCTAGGTCACTGTCATTTTGCAAGAAGTCACCCCATCCCGGAAAAGCCTCCGACCTCCACCATTCGCTCAGGCCGCAACATTCTCACCACGCTCCTTTCAAAACTTCTCGCTGCCGGCTCGTTCGGATTCTCTCTTTTCGACGCTGCATGCTGTGAACAAACCTTCTTTTGCTCTTGTTGATCGTCTTCGCTCCTTATCCCGCTTTCCCGGCGACCTCTCTCGCCATGTTTGGACGAACGCTCCCTGCATTTACCCTTTCCGAAGTCCAGTCGCACGCCACGGCGAAATCGTGCTGGGTGACTCGAGGCTCGAAAGTGTACGATGTGACCTCGTTCATGGATGATCACCCCGGTGGTGGAGAGTTGATATTGGAATATGGAGGCAAAGACATATCTCAGATCCTGGGAGACGTGATTTCGCACCAGCACAGCGAGGCCGCGTACGAGATCCTGGACGACTATCAGATCGGGTTTATGGAACCTACGTCGAAATCACAGAGCAACGGATACACAAATGGACAAGCAAATGGAACAACGAACGGGCATATTATTCAGACGAATGGCAAACCGGTATACGCTACGACGGGCATGTCGAACGAAGAGGACCTAACGGTGGACACCGATCCAAGGGCGGATTATACACAGCACAAATTTCTGGATTTGAGCAAGCCGCTGTTTGGCCAACTGTGGTTTGGCGGGTTCTCGAAGAAGTTCTATCTCGAGCAGGTGCACCGTCCACGCCATTACAAAGGGGGCGAGTCCGCACCCCTATTTGGCAATTTCCTTGAGCCCTTGACCAAGACTGCGTGGTGGGTTGTTCCGATGATCTGGCTCCCATGCGTAGCAGCTGGAGCTATAACTGGATTTCTGGGCCTACAAAACTTCATGATGGGATGCGTATACTTCCTGGGCGGGTTATTCATTTGGACTCTGATTGAATATGGCTTGCATCGATGCCTCTTCCACATCGATGAGTACGTGAACTTTTCTCACTTTCTTCGCTTCGCACGGTTTATTTCCTTGATGTGACTAACAGAATCACAGCTATCTTCCAGATAACCGGGTCGGATTGAGTCTCCATTTCCTCCTCCATGGGATTCATCATTACCTTCCCATGGATAAATACCGCCTCGTTATGCCTCCTACCCTATTTCTTATGCTCGCTCTACCTTTTTATAAACTCGCGCACTTTGTCTTCTTCTATAACTGGTATGCAGCGGTGCTTGTGTATTCTGGTGGAGTATTCGGATACGTGTGCTACGACATGACTCACTATTTCCTGCACCACACCACGTAAGTATATATGCTCCATCGTCCTTATTTTTGCAGTTGCTAACTGATAGTTCAGTCTCCCTGCTTATTACCGCGAGCTCAAGAAATACCATCTCCAACATCATTTTGCTGATTATGAGAATGGTTTTGGTGTTACTAGCCGCTTCTGGGACAGGGTGTTTGGCACAGAGCTGCCTCCGCTCCGTCCTCTAAAGACGGAATAATTGCCATGCCAGCTTTCATGTTACCATCGATGGCGCTGTCTAATACTACACCCCCTTCCTCTCTTGCAGCCCTTTATTGTTACATTACAGCGACCCTATTTGTCACTCTTCTTCAATTCTAATATAGACTTTTTTTACCATTCAGCATTGTTTCTCTCTGCTTCAACATATGCGGTGCTGTGGTTATATGGATCTTCGATTTGTCTCTGGGATTTTGTGACGTTGTTTCATTATTCACTTCCTTTCTTGGGCTCTCCCCCTTCTTTGCACTATTACGACCTTTTAATGCACGCTTGACGTACTCCTGGAGCAATTGGAAGCGGCAAGCGGAAACAAGGGCACTGGGCGGCTTCTCTGATTTTTATCTGTTTTGTTGGATCAGGCTTGGAGGTAATATATCCTGTAACAAATAGTCAGCACGGAGTAGATAGTAATGAGATATGCAGGAGCATCTACCAACAGTAATTTTTCGAGCGAGTCTTGAAGTGTACTGCGCTTCAGCTGGAGACACGGGAGGGCGAGACTCCGAACCAGGCATCAAAGAGTCAAACCGAGGCCAGACTTATCCGCGGTGAGGTCCTAGGAGGTCGAGAATCGCGGTGTTGTTGAGTTGTGAGCTCCGATGCTTATGTCAGCGGTCCCTCTTCGTGGCAATTTCGCTTCACTTCACCGCTTGGCCTCGTTCCAACCGTCCGTGGTCATTTTTCAACCGAGCCAACAACATCAACAGCCACGGAACAGTACAGGAACACGGCGACATACGATCTTGGGTTTAATTAGTCCTGGCAAGCCTAAAAAGAGTGTTCATGACAAGTGTGACGAAGGTTTTGCGCTAGGAGTGCCGTTTTACAACAAGGGTTCGCTCAACCACGCCCTCTTCGTCTCGCCGCTCTAACGAACAAGCAAAGTGATCCATTTTCTCTGAATCCGCATCTCTCTTATCCTGTAAAGGGTTTTGAATCCAACATATTTTCAATATGTCAGGTATCGACGTTGAAGCTCTGCTGGAGTCGACTGCCGAACCTGGCCCAAAACAACCACAGCAACAGCAGCAGTCTGAAGAATCAGCCACCCCAGCCAACGACTCAGATTCCAGGAAAGATCGCAGCGATCGTAAAGACCGCGACCGTGATCGACATCGAGATGGCTCCCGCGAACGCGATCGTGATCGAGACCGCAGACGTCGAGACCGTAGCCGCGGACGGCGCTCGGAGAAAGATGCCGATGGAGATGAGGAGATGAGGAGCCCAAAGAGCGATCACGCAAGTGCTAACGGGAGCTATAGAAGTAGAAAGAGAAGCAGGAGCCGCGATAGCGAGAGACGTCGCTCCCGTCGCGACCGCCATGGCGATGGCTATCGTTCTTCCGGTGGCGACTATTACAGAGGAGGTGGTCGCGCTCGCACCCGATCCCGTTCCCCTTTGGATGACAGATATTATAGGCCTACTGGGCGCCCTCGCCGCGATGATGATCGTGATGACGACAAACGCCGTGCTCGCCGTGAGAAGGATGGACGCAAACGCTCCCCTAGCCCCAAGCGTCGCAGCAAAACTCCTCCTGAACCGCAGCTTACTGAGGATGAACGTGACAAACGTACAGTTTTCGTACAGCAACTCGCAGCGCGCTTAAGGACCAAAGAGTTGATCGCCTTTTTTGAAAAGGCTGGACCTGTCAAGGATGCGCAGATCGTCAAGGATCGTGTGAGCGGAAGATCCAAAGGGTATGTCTTGCTGATCCATCCTAATATATGCCACAAACTTCTAACGCACTTGGATTATAGTGTCGGCTACGTCGAGTTCAAGAACGAAGAATCAGTCCCACTTGCCATCCAGCTTACTGGCCAGAAACTTCTAGGAATCCCAATCATCGCCCAGTTCACCGAAGCCGAAAAGAACAAAGCTGCCCGTAACGCCGAGGGGCATGTGAGCGGAAATCAGAACTCAATTCCATTTCACAGACTATACGTTGGTAATATCCATTTCAGTATTACTGAGAGCGATTTGCAGAATGTTTTCGAGCCGTTTGGCGAACTCGATTTCGTACAACTGCAAAAAGACGAGAATGGACGCAGCAGAGGCTATGGATTTGTGCAGTAAGTCCTTTTTATCTCACCGTAATCAATTCATATTGCTGACATTGGCTCTAGGTTCCGTGATCCTAACCAGGCCCGTGAAGCCCTAGAGAAAATGAATGGGTTTGATCTGGCTGGACGTCCCATTCGCGTTGGTCTTGGAAATGATAAATTTAGTTCCGACTCTGCCACCAACCTGATGCGACTCCAGGCCCAGGGCCAACAGGGCTCTCTTTACGCCGGACGTGGTGCACAAGCCGCTGCCGGAAGCAACTTTGATCGTGCCGGTGGCCGCGACAATGAGAAAGGCGTTGGAGGCGCCAGTGCTCTGGATGACACAGATGTTGCCGGTGTGAACTTCAACAACTATAGCAGAGACGCATTGATGAGGAAACTTGCGAGAACAGATGAACCTGCCACCGAAACGCCCGCCGACGACAAACGTAAGGCGCCAAAGGCTCGTCCAGAAGCTAAGCCGCTGCCTGTCAGTGTGAATATGGCTAGTAGATGCGTGCTACTCCGGAATATGTTTGATCCCGCCGAGTAAGTTTTCCATCCACATGTACCTCCTGTTTTTCAAGTTCTGACTCTCTCTATAGGGAAGAAGGCGACAGCTGGATCAAGGAGTTGGAGGATGACGTCCGCGCTGAGTGTGAAGAAAAATATGGCCATGTTGTTCACATTGCTTTAGATCCGAACACGCAAGGTGATATCTACCTCAAATTTGACCGTGTCCAGGGCGGAGAGAATGCCATCAAGGGCTTAAACGGTCGATTTTTCGGTGGACGCCAGATCACTGCCCAACCTGTTGTCGATGCCGTCTATAGCAGCTTGTTCTCTCGCACAAAGGCCATTTAAATTCTCGTCCAACCTTTTGTCTTTCATGTGCTCGAGGAGAAGAGGGGTAGCGGTAGGTATTGTGATCGGGAAATGGAATGGAGTGTCTCCCAGTATCACTGGGCTTTTTAGGCCTCCTTTTCCCCGACATCAGGGAGCCTTTAATATCTGACGATGGATTTAGGTCCTATCATTGTTCTTTTTTACCTCGAACCTTACCTCCTTCTTTGGTATACCTGAAGCCTTTGTTAGCTCCAGATATTCTCACTGCCTGTTAAGTCGCCTTCATCACCCATGTCTAATTGCTTAGTTTTGCCAGCCAACCCTGTTTGTACTTTATGTCATCTCGAGAATAACCATGTTACTGAATTCATTATCATTCACGTCGCTGACTTTCTAGGGTATGATGCGGAGTGTTTATGATTTCTATTGATTCCAGCTCACTCCGTGCAGAGAGCTGATATTCTTACAATAACCCATATACTAGAATTCTACAGATCATGTTCAGTTATCCAGGTGAACAGACATGTTCTCAATCACTCACGCGAGTGCTTAGGGCCAGTCCTTTAAACTCGCTCGAGTGGCCCTTGCCGCCGTTGACCATCACCCACTATGTCCGCGGTTGCCTTGTGCTCGCCTCGAGTGGAAGTGCCAGAATCTCGCGGTCAATACTTGCCGATATACCCTTTAATACCTTGTTAGTTTCATTCTAGCTACTCTGCATATTGACCTTTGAACCCCTGCTCGCAGAATTCCACGGCAGGAGTGCCAGCAACTTCCGTGAAGCAGTTAAAAAGAGGCTAATATTTGGATAATAATACCAAGCAAAACTTCTAACTTAAACTTGTTTTCCACAGTGAGCGTTCCCAACTTTCAATAGTGACGCTGAGGTTTCTACATAGCTTCATCTTCCGGCGCGTGCTCGATTTTTTTTTTGTCGTACAGGTTCTGTCGGCGTTCAAAGAACACATGGACATATTGTTGGTGAATCTCTTCCGCTTCTCAAAGATTAGGTGCGAATGACTCATAGTGCGAAGGGATAGAGGGCCCGCCAGGTCCTGGACTTTACGCACTACCAGTCGAAGGAGAAACTGATGTATATTTGTCCGCCCCAACAGCGAGATGGGGACGACAGTCTTGAATGAATCGCTGTACTATGCATTTGGGAATCAGTTGACCGTCTTAGATCCTATGAAGCTGCGTCTATGCGTTTGACTAACTCGCAGAAACGGGGTGGTTACGAGCATGGCTTTCTAAGAGTGCGATCGGTCCCATCGCAACCACACCCAGGATGACGCCACGTGAGACGAATTGAATGATGTCTCTGAGTGAGAGATAGACTGTATCTGTTATTAAACACGAGTACAGCCATGAGAACATTCCCCTTTTTGATCCAGGTCTATAGACTTCGTTTTCGGCATATTAGCGCCTTCTAATATAAACTGGTCCCACAGTCTTGCTCAAGGTATCTCACGTCCATTACACCGGAAATTGATTAAGGAGCTGAATACGCCCTCGCAACAAGCGGCTATGCCTATACATGCAAGCTTGATACTTCATGCTTGAGACGTTCACGCTTCAAAAAGAAAAGCGCAAGATGGCTCCCCGGGCTTACCATGCTGCGATTCGTTTGCGACCAGTATATTGGTCACTGGGCAGGGTCGCGCTTTGTCTTGATGCACGCCTTGCTCCCATGTATCGTTCAACGAATAACCTAGAATCCCATCTTAAAACTAGCCGTGCCGACGGCACAACTACATACTGCCTACTACAGAAAAACAATGAATTGGTGGCTTTTCCCAGTCTGTGCTCTGTCTCCCCGCTGCAATTCGCCCCCTCTTGCTTGGGTCTTTCTATTGTGACGCTGGCTCGATCGCGCATATCAACCGCGAGATGTGTAGTGATACGGACCGCTGTCTTTCAAGCTCACCCTTCGTTCTGGCCGCCCTACGCCCTCAAATGATCCTTGCCTTGATAAGGTTCCTTTGTCTCCCGCATATCGGATAAGTGACTTGTACACACTCTTTGCGCGGTAAACCAGTTCGCATATACGTATATTTTGTACTGTATGTGCATGCATGATCCTTAGTAGAACCACTTCCTTGGGCCGCGGCGTCGTGAAGCCTTCTGGCCGGGTGATGTAGTGACCTTGGTTGGACCTAGAAGCGTCTGGGGACAGTGGGACACATACATGTACGGTATCTGTATCGACGAATGCACCTGGTGAATGTCTCATAGAATCGGGCGACGATCCCCGAAGGGCACTGAAAGCGATATCCAACGACCTCTGGCAGATGATGGCGTTTTGGCACCCAGACAAGGGGTACGGTGCGGGCATACAAAAGCCATGGAGAAGCCCTCGAGAATCGAAAGTGAAGTAAAAATCAAAGGATTAAGTCTGGATATCAGTGCCAACCCAACTCTTAAGGCATTTCCGTCAATCCCTATAACCAAAAGGTGCGGAGTACGGTCCAAATTCCTCAGCCCTAGGTGATCTCTTTGAAAGCTGAGCACTGATAGAACTGATCGGAACCATGCGGCCGGCATTTGTTCTCCTCCTTGCGAGTTTCGCGTTTGCGTCTCCTGCCCCGAAGTATTCACCAGAGCTTGAGGAACTCGACATGAGCCCTGTGGCCGATAGCGATGTTGTGAAACGCAGGGAATGTACCCCGTTTGGCAAGCAGTGTCTGACGCCCAAGAAAATTCCATGTTGTCCCGGTACAGAGTGCCGAGTTGCGGTAAGTGTCTGATTAGAGGAATAATCCCTCTTTTGATGTTGATGCGTTCATGCTAACAGGATCGTTGTCTGGATACAGACACCATATCTCCTGTGTCTTTAATTAGCTGAATACTGAATCACGGAGGATGCATTGTGTTTCAAGTTTCAGGAGGATCAGGCAGAGAAACCAAACAAAAAACGAAATGCGATTTGGTGGTTCTCTCAGAGTGCATAGCAGGTTGTTTCTGTGGGTGGGCAACGATGACGAAGAAGTTGTTGGTGGGTGGTTGTTGTTCGTTGGGTTGCATCCAAGATCGCAGCCGTCGTCTTCATCCACGCATGAATTCTGTTAAATTGATCACCCGCAGCCAGATCGGCACCCGGCTGTGAAATCTAATTTTTCTGTGCATTTACAGTATCAGCGTCTTATCGCTTACGAGCCATCATCATTTCATCTTCTTCGTGCCCGCGCTGAACATGTTCATCTTTGCTTGCTGAGCGTCCGGATAAGTTCTGATCCAAAGCTTCCATGTTCTCTCCCACTGCTGCCCAACGCCCTTTGCTGTTCATGTTCGCGCTTCGATGAGTTCTCGACTTGTGAAACCTGCAAGAGTCCACGCTTGGACGCTTGCCGATACTTATAGTATGGCTTTGCACCGCCATCCAGAGATTCCTCCTACTATAGAGCTCGCTGACATCCCATGTACTTGGACGACCAGGCTTCATCGCGACGTTTGTACGCCGTCAGCATACAGATGCTATCTCCGGCTCAGGGCCCCAGCACCCAGTCCAACAGCCCCAGTCTACGAGTGCTGCGGGCAACCAGTCCGCCCGCCGTCACTTTCACGACTACTTCGTAACCCACCTTCCAGTCTCGTCTCTACATCCGGACTCCCGTATCTCTCCTGGGCCGCATCATCACCTTCCACGCTCAGAATCAACCCTTCATGCACCTCCAGCGTCCAAAGCACCGGCTCCTGCCACAATCCTAGCGCCCGTGGGCGTATCGCGTGAAACAACGGTCGTACGCATACCCCTCCGAAGCGCAAAGCATCACTTTGGTGCTTCGGTCTCGCGAGGATCACGACCAACAAACGAAGATACATACCAAGCTGGAGTCATCGAGTTGCCTGCCTTTGCCAAACGGCCTCCACTCTCCGTCACTATCAGTCGACGGTCTGAAGAGAAGACGGAGAATCGGGTTGCGGACAATGCAACGGGTGACCCGCAAGTCTTTTACTTTGGTGTGTTTGACGGACATGGAGGGACGATATGTAGTGAGTTTCTGAGGGATAATCTACACGGGTACGTTCAGGAGACGGCTGCGTCTTTCGAGTTGGGATCTAGTCTTGGGACGAATACGCAGAAAACGACTTTGCCTCAACGACCTGTACGAAACAGAGAGGCTTTTCGAGAAGCCCAGAATGCGTACGGTCAGGACGATGGGCACTTGACTGAAGATCATGGTGGAAATAACATGCTCACTGGCAACCTCCCCATTTTACAGCCTGGAAACAGACAAAAAATCGGAGAGCTGGAGAAATCCCTAGTGGAGAGCTGGAGAAACCTCGTTGGTGGATACTTTCGGCGTTTTAAGCCAGCCCATTTCTGTTATTTTGGGGAAAACGACCTTCATACGGACGGATTCGCCCCAGGCCAGCTCAACGTGGGTCTGGACATGAACATGGGAGTGCCCATCGAGGAAGTACTTGAATATGCTTTCCTCAAAGCAGATTATGATTTTATCAGCGAACAGGCTTCCAGGCGGCCCGACGACTCTGCACGCGGGGAAAGGCCATTGAATGAGTTGGATATTCTTCACAATCCAGGCCGATTAAGACCATCTGTCGTGGGTGGGACGACTCGGTTTAAAGGCGGAAGCACTTGCAGCATTGCAATGATATCCACGCCTACTCAGTCTCCTTTCTGGCACCCGGCAGCACCATCCTCGTTGGTAGTGTCACATGTTGGTGACACTCGAGTTCTCCTCTGCTCAACTGCCACTGGTATTGCCATCCCCTTGACGACAGATCACCATCCTTCTTCACCTGTTGAGAGCAACAGATTGCGACGTTACGCTACATCTCTCGTTACTGACTCCTTTGGAGAAGAACGTATTGGCGGGCTAGCCAATAGCAGGGCATTCGGAGACATTCAGTCCAAACGTATTGGGATATCGGCGGAACCTGAAATTCGTCGCGTCGAAATGGCTCCAGCGGAGTATTCATTCCTCGTTCTGATGTCTGATGGCGTGAGTGGCACTCTACACGATCAGGAGATTGTGGACATCATCAAAGAGTCGAAGACGCCAGACGAGGGTGCTCGAGATGTCGTCAATTTTGCGACTGAGGTGTCTAAAGATGGTGACAACGCTACCTGTATGGTGGTCCGATTGGGAGGTTGGGAACGACGACTTGAAGGCGGGTTGGGAAGTATGGGTACAAAGGAGTCCCGAGATTGGCGGAGACAGGAAGCCTCTGTTCCAATGGGGCGTCGAGCATGAGCAGAAATGAGGTTGTCTTCGTGATTTTCGGGATTCCGATTCTGTTATTCCTTATGCGTCTGGTTGTTTCATGACCGTTCATGGGGTGCCCTTCTCTAATATCTTTTCTTTCTTCGCGCGCATTTCTTTCGCAGAGATATTCTCTCAGTTCATGCTATGTATTTAATTCGTTGACGATTGGGATATGTTAGAGAGACCAGATACCAGTATATAATTATATGCCCTTTTGAATGAATCTTCGGATGTAAGTACGAGTATATACGCGAAGCACGTTGCGGCGCCTCTCACCCCTGAACGTTCATTGACACGGCGTCTTCCGTGCGTTTGGGCGGGAGTGGAGCAAAGCGGAAGAGGCGGGATGGCCAGGCAAAATCGGCCAACTCGGAGCTCTCTCACGGAAAAAGTTGCGCAACTCCGAAAGCTGAACAATCCTCACCAGTGACAGCAAACACATCAGAGCAAACCGGAAAAGACTCGATCTCTTCTCTCCTCCGTTCGTCTCCACGACACTAACTATTTGATCGCTTCAGCTGGGTTTCGTCACTATCCACTGTCCCACACGTCCAAGCCACCCTTCGTCGTCTCCGTTGATGCCTCGCCCTTGACCACCGCCATCAGGCTTCATCCTCCTTTTTTTTTCGACACGCTCCTTTGACTGCTCATTTGACTCCACGCAAGGCAGATTTGATTCATTATTCTCTTTAACTGATAGAAATCATCTGCCCTTTCATCCGAATCGCGTATTTTTTCGACTTTGGTGAACCTTTCGGAATTTCAGATCAAGGCTGCGAAATCAGACGATTGCACAGCGAAGCGTGAACAGGGTTCGTATTTAATCCCATTTTTTGTGAGTTCCAGTCCGTAGAGTGTTGCAGAATGACTCTTCTTTCGACGTTCTCGCTTGGACGGAAAGATGGGAAGGCTCCCTGAAGCAGCTCTTGCTGACTCTTCGTCATGTTCAGGATAAACCAAGTTCGCGACGTCAACACTCCATTTCCCTCTTCTCTAACCGCGCCATCCTCCATCACTCTCTCGCATATCCTGTCTACTCCTGTGAATTTGATTCTCTCGACGATTGTACTTGCTTCTTCACCCAACGAGTCCTCGATTCGACCGCGTCGCGTGTTGTACTCGAAAGTTTGCTCCTAGCAAACCCACCCCGTTAACTCACATTCCCACAAACATGTCTGGACGGGGGAAAAAGCAAAAGGCCCCCGAGCCATTGCAAAATGACGGAGCATCTACTGGCAGCAACGGTACGATTCGAAAAAATAGCCCGAAACGGAAAGCAGTTTCACCTGCGCGGGCAGAACCAAGGGAGAATATCTTCCTCTTCTGGCCTAATATAATCGGTACGTTTACTGGAATCGCTGCAGTTCTAGCCGCCCTGGCATTATTTTGACGTGCTGACTCTGTCGTAACTCGTGCCAGGCTACGTACGCATTGTACTTGCAGTTGCGTCGCTCTACTACATGCCTCTCCATCCACGAACATGCTCCCTACTCTACAGCATATCCTGTCTCCTGGACGCCCTTGACGGATATGCAGCACGCGTATATAACCAGTCTACGACCTTTGGCGCCGTTTTGGATATGGTCACAGATCGCTGCACGACGGCATGTCTGTTGGTTTTCTTGAGCTCCGCATGGCCACGCTGGGCGATCTTATTCCAAGGCCTGATCAGTTTGGATCTCGCCAGTCACTATATGCATATGTATGCGACATTGACAATGGGCGGATCAGGCCAGAGCCACAAGAAGGTGGACTCGAGCAGGAGCTGGATTCTATACCAGTATTATAACAACAAGGTGAGCATATGTCTATGGAGCCCTGATATGCTACGAGATTCTAATAGTCAACTTTCAGGCTGTCCTGTTTATCTTCTGCTCGATGAACGAGCTCTTTTTCATTGGATTGTACCTTCTTTCCTTCTCCTCGCCAACGCTTTCCCCATCACTTCTTCAACCTGTCGGCGACGGTGCAGAGGCGCGATCTGCATTGCCTGGATCACCAGCAATGGCTCCAATCTCGACTCTTTTCGCGAGCCCCTGGAGCGCCGGAGCTCTGGAATTGGCACGTGCCAACAAGATGGATAGCTTCTGGCCTTGGGTAATCACTGGTATCGCTGCTCCAATCATGGCTGGGAAGCAGTTTATCAATGTTGTGCAGATGGTTAAGGCGAGCAAATGGCTTGCAGAGGGCGACCTCGAGCGCCGTCGTAAGCTTAGAATGGCCAAGAGGAATTAAATTGACAGAACCCATTGATCTCTTGCCACTTTTTAGGACGCCTTGCATGATGCAACCATTTCATTGTCCCGACTGAAGATCTGGGAATGAGCGCTCCCGATGTATTTTCTGGCGACGCGACCCCTTTTTCATTTCGTCAACCACGCGACAACGTTTTCATAACCCTACACAACTTTAACTCAGCTGGACTCATTCGCAATGCCGTTTACTCCCTCGTTTATGGGGGTGTCTTTTCTTTATTTTGCCCGGAGTCATGGACAGGTGCCATTGCGGACGTTTGAATGTTTCTTTCCTCCTTTCTGCTGTATACTTTCTTTTTCCTTTTCTTCTCTTTTCAAGATTTAGCCCTACCCTCCAACCTTGGGTTGGCCTTACTTCTCTTTGGACTTCAGACTTGACTACCTTCTTTTAATTCCGCTCCGACTTCCTTTGCTTCTCTCTTCCTTTTCTTTTTTCATCTGCATTCTACTTTTGTTCATTGTATCATATAGACGATCAGATAGGAGGATTAATGGCTGATCCATATTGGGGTGGAACGGACGCGGAGATAGTCCAGCATATTGTATTTACGGTCTCAAGAGACTGGCACTGGTCAATGAAGCCGCAGCTCAGGCACTTCCTGTTTTTCTGAGTTCCAGGTATATCACTGGGTATGGGGAGAGATACGGTACTCGAAGCATAATAATGCCTAGGCCCTTGAGGTCACGAAAGGGCTGAACTCTGCGTGCCACTGTTGTGCGGTCCCTGCGCAATGAGCGGAAGTAGTTCGGCGACAGTACAATGCAGAAAACTTCCGAATGAGGTAACAACATCGGCGTCATCCATATATATGATGAGTGCAGGTAATCGGGGGAACCGGGGTAATAATCACCAGGTTTGCGGGGAGTAAAACGCCGGACGTCACCCTGCTCTTCAAATTTGTGCTCAAAAGATTTCCCTTGCCCCGTTAACAGTACCGACGGAGTACTGTGTACCAGCCCCGGGAGCAACATGGCTGCGAAAAGTGGCCAATGGAAAAACTACCTTCAGTGCGACGTCCCTGGGTTATTTCACGAGCGCATCCCTGGCATTTGTCTTGTGGAATGTGAGGATGAAGAAAGGAGGAGCCTAGGAGGCGCACGAGCATGTGCACGGGGTTGCAACCTGATAAGACGGAAGCACTGGGGAGATAATACCCCTATACTACCGCTTCTCTGGGTTGCCTCTGGAGTGGCGGAGTGCATGGTTCGAGGCCGATGTACATAGACGCAGACGCAGACGAGGGACTAGAGACGAATTGGAATAATATAGCCGGAGATAATGGAATATTGGACAGTTGATACTTCGTGCGGTTGCGGTCTGAGGGAGAATGGAGGTCGGTTTATCAACGACGTACTGAAAAAGGCACTTCCTTTTTGGGAAATTATGAATGCGGTATTTTACCATTTTTATCCCGCATACTCAACTGCTCGCAGAAGAACTTCAATGATCATATAAAAGTGAAACCAGTAATCGCGGAAAAAACCATTCTAAGGCGGCGATGAACGGCATCCAACAAGCCCTGAGAGACAGGAAGGCAATGGGTTTCGTGGTAAACATTCGATCGCTCTTCCGCCGTAGTTGCCATTTTGAAACAGCAATCATGCGTGAGATCGTATTTGCCCTTGAGCTGGTCAGGGGGGCGGGGGGGGGGGACTAGTTATCCCTGTCATATCAGAGCGGTCGAATTCAAACGGCTTTGTGTAGTCATCTCGTAGTTTGAGAGGAGAAAGCCTTGATTTAGTATCTGTTTCCACCTGATTAGGAACTCGAGCGGTTAACCCATTCGTTATCCAGTCCGGATTAATTCATGCGAGAGAAACGATCGCAATTATTGTTAGGTCCCGCCATGCGGCCCGCTGGGAGGGACCTACACAGAACCTGAGGATAGTCTTGGCGGACGCCCATCGTTGCAGCGCTTGGGTTTCGCCAATTATGATAGAATCTCGGATGCAGGGCCCCTGGTTGGTTGTATATAAAATCAACTGCAATTTTTGGACATGGTATTTATGCATCTTCGCCAAATGTTCCATGCGCAACCTTATTACTGCAGTAATAATAACAAGGCCCACTAATAGTGCCCTCGCAGCCATGCAGGTTGGAAGTATGCCTTCATGGCGTGGGACCAGATTTGAGCTAAATATCCGTATTCATAAACAAGCTGATTGCCGCTGCGGCGAGTAGTCAGCTAGAGCCTCAGGGAACCTACATCGCAGAATTACTATATCAATCATTGTACAGAAACCCAGTCTCACCTTAATTACTTGACCCTTTCACCACATTATCGCAGAAGCCATAGGAAGCTGCTCCCAATGGCATCCAATGCTCAAGTTACATCGCGGGTATGTTCACGTTCTTTCAAAGTGCTCCCAGTGTTATAATCCCATCCAGCAATCTAGCAGGAAGCATTGATTGACGTGAACGTCAGGACCACCACCCAAGGCAGGACGATGAAGTACCGCAAGATATGACCATCGAAATAGATGTACGCCCGTTCCAGACTCGCGTGGAGAGTTATGTAGACGACTGACTTGATCCAAGGCCGACGAAATAGAAATCGACATTGATCGGGGGTCGATCCATTCGGACGGTGGGACATCTATCGCGTCTTCGGTCGTCAACTATCAGTATGAGAATGGGCGCCGTTATCATGCTTATAGAGCTGGCGAATGTAAATTACTCCAGTCATAAAACCACGAAATACTTTCCTGTTCGAGAGTACACTAACCGCTGATCTTTATCACAGATCTCCTTCCTAATGACGAAAAGGAACAAGACCGCCTGGACCTTTTGCATCACATTTTCCGCTTGACTCTTGGAGGAGAGCTATTCAGAGCTCCTCTTTCACCAGACCCTAAGCGAATTCTCGACTTTGGGACTGGAACAGGTATATGCAATTGATTTTGTATAGGTCAGATTTGAAACCAGACAGTGAGACTAACATCAATCCCTCGTCAGGGATTTGGGCGATCGATGTTGCGGACGAGTTTCCAGGGGCCGAAGTCATCGGCACTGATCTCAGTCCCATCCAGCCGACCTGGGTTCCACCGAACTGCCACTTCTATGTGGAGGATGTTGAAGGCGAATGGCCGTATCAGCCTGGAGAAGAGTTTGACTTCGTTCACGGACGCGGAATGGGAGGGAGTATTTCAAACTGGGACCGGCTGTACGAGCAAGCTTATAACAATCTGAAGCCGGGAGGATGGATCGAAATGCACGAATACGAGACAGACATGTATTCTGATGACAACACCCTAGACAACGCGCCGTTGATCAAGAAGTTCCAGCAACTTGGAGACGAGGCAAGTGCAAAACTCGGGAAGCAGTTTAACGTGGCCTCGACGCATAAGCAGAGGTTGATTGATGCTGGATTCGTAAATGTCCGGGACGATGTTTATAAGGTAAAGCTTTCCCATTTTTGAACCCTGGTCTCAGAATCCAGTTTCGAGCACGTCCCCTTGTGGCCAGCATTAACCACCCTTGCTGTCAGTCTGGCCAAACTTGACCAGGATAGTGGCAAGGGATAGCGAAAGCTGGGTCGCACAATGCCAGCTACCCTTGGGGTACAGCCCATTAGGCATTCACAATTTCCCGATTGGATGTTGTCAGCCTTGTCCAGCTCTTAGTTCCGATTGCTGTCTTTTTGCTCTAGGCATTGGGAACGTGTAAGCTGACGCATTGCATGTACAGATCCCAGTCGGTACTTGGCCTAAAGACCCGAAGATGAAGAAACTGGGACGTTACCAGTTAGCGCAAATTATCACAGCTGTCGAGCCCTTTATGATGGCGCTTTATACCAGATTCATGGGTTTCACCGTGGATGAGACCAAGGCATTGATTGAGGGGATCCGCGCCGAGCTCAGAAACCCAAGGAACCATCTTTATTGCCAGTTCCATTTCATTTATGGACAGAAGCCGTTAAGCCCATAGAGGAGAAGCATGGCACACCATGGCTGGAGTCGCTTTTGTACTGTACTGTATATAATATCACAACATGTACTGTACTTTTTATGTTGCTCATTGGAACTTCCTTCAGTAGCAGAAGCATTCATTCTCTGGGTATCAAGATTCAAAATAACCGTTCCATGGAAGCCAGTCAATGCAGTGGTAGCCTCGAAACTACCTGAGGATAATTCGCTTCTCCAGAATCTGATAGCGTGCAGCTTCTTGCAATACTCAGAGAATGGGTCGTGTTATCAAGGATACAAGCATAAGCAGCAACCACAAGGGGATCCCTCAAAGAGCTGGAATCAACCGGATAGTTGGACGACGGCTTCTTTGTCGTGTAAAGTCGAAGACGGTTGAATTTCATGCTGAAGAAAACGACGGCGGACGTTAAGAGGAGAGTTGTCCAAAAAAGGAATAGCGTTCCCGCCGTCCGATGGCCCGATATCGGACGGCGGGGCATTGAGCTCCTGGAGACATAAAGCTCGTCAACACCCGAGTCCTCAAGGAGTCATCACATCAATTGCAGCCTGAATTGTTGATAGAGCTTTGTCTCACTTCCACAAACTCATCCCAACTGCCGTATAATCAATCTAGTTTACGAGTGTCACAATGGTGAAATACAATATCGTCGTCTTTGCGGGAGATTACTGCGGACCGGAGGTGAGTACCTAATTCCTCGGTTTCTCGAGTAGCTTTCTAGCTTGGGAGTATCTGAGCTACCGGACATTAAATAATGAAGTTGCTGACAGGTCTATTGCTTTCCAGGTCTGTGCAGAAGCAATCAAGGTGCGCCACCAACGAGCCAAGGGCTGCCTCAGGAACAATGCGGGGTACAAAGGAAGCTTGCTGATAAGGACGACGACGCGCCGGTTTCGTGAAATAGGCCCTCAAAGTAGTTGAGAAGAAAGTAAAAGACATTGAATTCAACTTTCAGGATCATTTGCTTGGTGGTGTAAGTGCAGAAGCCGTTCCAAGCACCTCCGGAACCGCGTCCCGGGCATCCAATGGCTAGATTGCTGATTAACCGAACCACAGGCCTCTATAGACGCTACCGGTACTGCTCTAACAGATGAAGCCCTCGCGGCCGCAAAAAGCGCTGATGCTGTCATTCTGGGAGCAGTTGGCGGTCCTGTAAGTTCCCCCTGCCGTCCAACCCCCGTAGTGTTATCAGCTAACTAACGGGGTCCCGCGTCTAGAAATGGGGAACAGGCGCCGTCCGTCCAGAACAGGGAATTCTCCGATTACGAAAAGAAATGGGCACATTTGGAAACCTTAGACCGTGCAACTTCGCTGCCCCATCACTCGTCGATATCTCCCCATTGAAAGCCGATGTCTGCCGTGGTGTGGATTTCAACATCATTCGCGAGCTCACTGGTGGAATCTACTTTGGCGAAAGACGTGAAGACAACGGTGATGGAACAGCCATGGACACGGAACCGTACTCGCGACCGGAAATCGAGCGAATCACCCGTCTCGCCGGCCATCTTGCCATGCAACAAGATCCTCCGCTGCCAGTTTGGAGTTTGGACAAGGCCAACGTGCTCGCAACAAGCCGCCTGTGGCGTAAGGTTGTAACGGAGATTATGGAGAAGGAGTTCCCAAAAGTCAAGTTTGGTCATCATTTGATTGATAGTGCGGCCATGTTGATGATCAAGGATCCACGAAAGTTGAACGGCATCATCGTCACGAGCAACCTGTTTGGTGATATCATCAGTGATGAAGCTAGTGTCATTCCTGGCTCTCTGGGTCTGTTGCCCAGCGCAAGTTTGAGCGGAATCCCAGATGGTGAATCCAAAGTGAACGGAATATATGAGCCCATTCATGGTAAGAGAAACATCAGCGAAACAGTTTCTGTTCTTTCCAATGGCTGATATGATGGTCGCATAGGTTCTGCCCCTGATATTGCTGGAAGAAACATCGTGAACCCAGTTGCAGCCATTCTTTCCATGGCGATGATGCTTCAATATTCCCTAAACCGACCAGCCGAAGCAAAGGCCATTGAAAACGCCGTACGCAATGTTATCGAAGCCGGGATTCGCACTGGAGATATCGGTGGGAAAGCGAAGACAAGTGAAGTTGGTGACGCTGTTGCAGCTGAGCTTGAGAAGATCCTGTAAATCATAGATCAAGGAGATATATAATGCCATCGGAGATAGGGCTAGGGATAAATCCGGGAGCATTTTGAGTTTTTATGCATGATCCTCCTTTCGTGCGACTCATGCTGGGATATGGAACAGAGGGCATTGGTTATAACAGGCTAAATGATGCATTGGGTATCAAAAAGAATAGTGATAAAAAGCGCTTCAAAGAATGAAGGAATGCGCGGTTGTCGTCCCATCCCAACAATGACCTCTGGGTGATGTGTTAATCTAGCGAATTTCAGGTTGCAAGAACCATTCTGATTCATCCATCTTTACCATTTCACTCCCCAAATCAACCGTGCTTTCAGCAGTATGCGGATCCTTTCGCACGCCCGTGCTGGTCCGTAAAGACTTGCGAGTGCTGTCTCGCCTTGTACGAGTGTAGTACCGATCGTCGCGCGCAAAGACCTGGAATCCGCGCACATGCGTATCTTTGCCGTTTTGATGGTTTTCGCAGATCCTGACCTGGATCACCATAGCCTTGAGGATGTTGCCGACGGAGAGATCTTCTTCGTCATCGACATCGGCGAGCAGGTCTTCTTCGGATTCGTCGTCAGTAACATCACTGTTCGAGCCAGGACCATTATCGTCAAGGCTGTTGGCACTGCCGTTAAACGGCACACTTCCATCAGACTTTTTCTGTCTCCTCCTAGAACTTTGAGTTGTCTTTCCGTCTCGTCGAATATCCGAGCTGCTCTCCCACGCCCGTCGTTGATGACTACCACCTACACCATCCAACGGAATATCCACCCATCCACACGGCGCCTCACCCTGCCACGTCGCAAACTCCACCAAATCATTACCACCCATCCCCGCCAAGAACATCATCTTTGTAGGCGTATAACTCTCATCAAGCTCAAAATCGAGATATACGCGTATTCGAACCACCGCGACACGCTTGAAGAAGTGTAGCGTCAGGGTGTGCGGTTGGGGCCCATCAGACTGCCAGAATTGTAAGGGAGAAGGATGACGGAGGGCAGCAATGCCGCAGCCAGGTTTATGGGTTGAGACGGTCCATGATGCGAGGGAGGATATTTCACGGAGGTTGGGCGGGATGGGGGCGGAGGTGTGCTTTTCGAGTTCTGTCCCAATTAATAAAACAATCACCCCATTCAAGAATCGAAATACAAACAACAGCAATAACGATAACGGAGGAGAAAGAAAACATACGATCATCCATCATCTCATAATCCTCATCCACCTCCTCCCCACCCTCTTCATCGTCCCCCTCTTCCCCTCCCTCCTCACCATCCTCCCCATCATCCAACTCACTATCACCTTCCTCATCAAAATCTTCCTCATCCAATCCCTCAAACACCTCCTCCACATCCACATCCACATCCACATCCACATCCCTCAAATTCCGATTCCCCGCATTCACCGCACCACCCCTACCCCCAAACGGTTGTCCCAGACCTCTCCCCTGTCCCGCCGTTGCTCCAATACCTACTCTTCGGCTACCACGATGATGATGTAGTGTGTTTGGAGTCGTCGTTGTAGTGGTTGCTGTAGGGTTTGCTATTGTTCGTGTTGGTGGAGGGTCGGCGCGCGCGGTCGACGCGAACGCGCCATCTTCGCTAGGAAAGATTGGTCGGCGGGGGTTGTGTCTCGGCATGGGATGAGGGAGAGTAGAACGTATGAGGTGATCGGAGGACCAATGCTTTGCTGAAGCTTGTGATTAACCCTCCGGAGACGAGATTATGGGAGGGTAGGAGGTCGTTGTCGCGAGCTCTTGATGATGTCTGCAATGATCAAACGCAACAGGTGATTTTGCTCGTGGGCGTTCGTCATAAGGTTCATAGGGTGTGGTCCGGGCGCCATGACCCTACGGCCGGGCTAGCTCAATCGGTAGAGCGTGTGGCTCTTACGCACCAATCCACCCCCTGGGTTGCTGAGAACCAACCACAAGGTTGCGAGTTCGACCCTCGCGTTCGGCTTGGACATGAGTCTTTTTTTGCTCTCTCTGAGATGTACATTTTCTTTCAGCAATGAATTTTGGCAAAATGCGTCGAGTTGTCTGATACGAAGCACTCCACAGAATCGAGGACATGAACTATCTCATTATATATCACTATAGCTATCTCTATTCGCTCGTCATCTACTATCAGATCAAATGGGTATTTTGTGCAACAATCATCAGCCAAAAGTCGAGCGACACCGGAACATAAATCTCCGATGAAGCCGTCTACAATCTGGGTATATGCAACCTGTTTCCTCCACTGGATCTTCATCATCGATTGAATACATACCTCAACATCATCATTCAACATCACAGAACTTTTAGTCAGTGCAGACTTATCGAACTTGGAGTCAGCAATCTCAGGCAGCGCACTGTGCATCGTACCTTTCACCAATACTTTGCATCGTCCACTTGAGAACTCCCGGACTGGGAACCCAGCCTGGACCACGAGTCATTGCTCGTCGTCATGAACGCGCTCACCCACACCATGAGGAACCGGCTCGTTGCGTTTGGATTGGCGTCTGAAGTAGATACGCTTGCCCCATTTCCAGACTTCAACGCCCAGGAAAAAGAGGAAAGCTTCGACGAAGACGATGCCCCATTCCCAGCTGATACCAGTGTGCTTGAAGACCTTGTGGTTGATAACGGGGATGTAAAGGACAGGGAAGATGGTGACGAAGCCGGAGATGATGGCCCAGAAGAGGAACTGGTTGCGCCACACGTCGTACATCCATTGTGTGAAGTATTTCTTGGATTTGGGCTGCATGCGGAAGAAGCTGCGGCGCATGTTGACCATCTCCCAGGCGAGGAAGAGAGCGAACCAGGTCAAGCAAACGAAGGTGGTGGCACGAGCTCGGAAGACGAGGTCGCACCGTTCACTGTAGGTTTCATTGCAGTGCACTCCGAGATCTCCATTACCGAAGCCGTACATCACGAGCGAGAAGGCAGCGAGACAAAGAGCAGCCATCCAGATACCGTAGGCAAGAATGTCAACAATGATTTCGGTAGTGAAGATTCCTTGTTTCTATAGGAGAGAGGAGTATTAGTGAAAGTCCAATACAAAATGCGACGATCGGAATACATACGCTTTGTGGTGGCCTGTCCATGATATCAGGTGCGGCAATTTCCATACCGAGACCCATATCCGGCATTCCAGATGTAATCATGATAATCCACAAGATCTCAACAGGGGCGAGAGGAAAGACGGATTGGTTATTCTGGTCCTTGAACACCAAACCAATCAGGAGAGTGCAAGCCTGGGCAATATTCTCAGCCAACAGGTGCAAAACGAATTTCTGAATGTTGTCGAAGATACGACGGCCTTCTTCAATAGCGTTGAGAATGGATGCGAAGTTGTCGTCAGTCAACACAATGTCTGAAGCGTCCTTGGCAACATCGGAACCCGATTGACCCATGGCAATACCAACGTCGGCGTGTTTGAGGGACGGGGAGTCGTTAACACCATCACCAGTCATGGCTGCGAAACGTCCACGTCTGTGCAGCGCTTGAATCATACGGACTTTGGTGTGAGGAGCGCAGCGAGCGATAACGTGTGGCAAAGTAGGCAGTTTGTCAATTTCGTCATCGGACAGTTTGTCGAACTGGCTGGCAGTCATGACCATTGCGTCTGCGACTTCCTTTGAGACGGTGCTCAAGTCTGCGGGGATAATGCCGATTTGAGCAGCGATGGCTCGAGCTGTGCCAGGGTGATCACCAGTAACCATGTGGACTTCAATTCCAGCGGTGTAACATTCCTTGATAGCGCCAGCAGTTTCAGGACGGGGAGGATCGTACAATCCGATCAGGCCATGGAAGCGTAAATCCTTTTCAACATCGTCACGGACAATCTCCGCATCCTCGAGGACAGAACCGGTATATTCACGGCCAGCGAGCGCCAAAACACGAAGACCTTGTCCCGCGAGGCATTCCATGTTCGCAAGAATCCGGTCGCGCATGTCATCAGTGATAGGAGTAGGTCCGGTTGCTGGGTCCACGACAATGGTTGTGCAGGCTTCGACAATGCGCTCGACAGCTCCTTTGGAGAAGACCATCTGTCGATCCTCGGATGGGGTGATTTTATGATAGATGACGGACATTTTCTTCACATCGGAATCGAACGGGAACTCAGCCTTTTGGTGCCAAATCGCACCTTGGCCTTTGGTCCATCGATCTCTGTTCCAGTTGAAACGAGAAGCGAAAACCTGGATCGCAATTTCGGTCGGCTCACCACGAGCGTGCCATTCACCAGCTTCATTCCTGTAAACGTGGGACAAATTGGCCATCGCAGCAACATCCAGGAACGTTTCCAGAGGCTCGTGCTTGACAAATTCTTCAGTGGAAATGGGATTCGGGCTATCATTCTCACCGAGTTCAGTGGGTTGCAGCTCTTCGAACCCAATATCACCAACTTCCGGGTTGAACGGCTCGTTGGAGGTGCCCACGGAGAACGTTCCCATCGAAGGGATCCATGCCTTTTTGGCGACCATTTTACCTTGCGTGAGTGTTCCAGTTTTGTCGGAGCAAATGTTGGTCACGGCACCCAGAGCTTCAAGAGAGTCGAGTTTTCTAACAATGACGTTTCTCTGCACCATACGCTTCGTACCAACAGCCATCGTGATTGTGAGGACGACCACGAGACAGGCGGGAATCATACTCAAACCCGTAGCGACAGCATAAATGATGACTTCTTTCGAATCGCTCCATTTGTTCGCGCTCATGACAATGATGGCGAACAAGACGGCGACACCGAAAAGAAGGAGGGCGAGCTTGGACAACTTTCTCTGCAAAGGAGTGCCGACGTTGACGCCAAGAAATCTCCCGACAGCATCGGTTCCGGTGAGAGCCCAAGCCTGCAGATACCAGCGTTTCTTCGTTTCACCAGCTGGACCGCGCTTGACTGGCCGACGCTTGCTGTCGGAAGCACGGAGAGCTGCAGCAATGGATCCAATCTCAGTTTTCATTCCAGTTCCCACAACTACGCCACGAGCACGTCCTCTAGTGACGGTAGAGGAGCTGTAGGCGATGTTGAGACGATCTCCGGGTCCGACATCTTCTTTAAAGGTGAGCTCAGCGTCTTTTTGGACAGGAAGGGATTCGCCAGTGAGAAGTGCTTCGTCTGTTTCAAAATTGACAGCTTCAACGAGTCTAAGAGAACCGGGTTAGCACCTATAATGTGGCCGAAAAACCATGAGTGGGTTCTTACCTGAGATCAGCTGGGACAGTGTCACCAGTCTTCAGTTCGACCATGTCTCCAGGAACAATATCGGATGACGGAATGACTTTGGTTTGGCCATCTCGTGAAACCGTGCCGGTGGGTGAACTCAAGGAACGCAAAGAGTCCATAGTCTTCTCCGCCGCGTATTCCTGGAAGAACCCAACGATGATATTCAAGACAATCACGGCGGCGACGACACCACCTTCAATCCACGATTGGATTCCGAAACTCACAGCCATAGCCATGATGAGGACCTGCACACACAAACAACTGGATCAGACAAACCGCATAATGCGAAATCAGACGCAAAAGGGTCTAAAAAATGGGCCGCTTAACTAGCATCATTGCATTGGCCACCTGACGGATCAGGATCTTGACCACTGACACTCCTTCTCCTTCCTCGAGCATGTTGGGACCGTAGATTTCAAGGCGCTTGGCAGCCTCAGCCGCCGTAAGACCTTCATCAGCATGGGTGTTGAGGTCACGAATTGCTTCTTCATAGGTCAAACAGTGAGCGGGTTGTGATAGGGGGCCCTGGGAGGTCTGGCTTCCGCCATCCCCCTTCTCCCGGCTGCTCTCCATTAAGAGAGAAGTGCAGTAACGATGTGAAATTTAGCGGAGATTCAGACTCTTCCTTAGAGTAGGGCGGAAAGTCAATTCAAGATCCCTTCAACCAGAGGGAGAGAGATGTTCACACTGATTGGAGTGGAGAGTTTCGATGAAGATAAAAAAGAATGTCAATTGAACAGTGGGTGAAGGGCGGCAGGGGGGCAAGACGACCCTTTTAAGCAAACCCCCCAAGAACAGTGAAGCCCTCAGTCCTCCGTAGTCACCCCAAGGTTGCCCCGAACGGTTTCCCCACTTTCGTCATGGAAAGTTTCGCCCACACCGCACAATTCCACGGACGGGCGAATGTGTGTGAGGGAGGCAAAATCAAGGCGGTCGCCGTGCTCCTACGCCAATAAAAAGACCCCGTGTGCGTAGTGTTTTGGTTGAGAACGGCCCACTCAGCTGCTCCCACCCCACTATTCCGCTCGGGTTATCAACTGCGCGTGCAGCCATCCATGGCGGAGGAATTTCTTGGTCTGGCAGAATCTGCGCTTGGCATCGACGGAGGGGACAAATGAGCGCACACCCTAATCGGACGGCGCAGGATATTGGCGGGGCCAGTCGACAACTGAACCCCTCCACTACCACCACCACCGCCGGAATCCCTGACGCAGCACAGAGGGGTCGGCGAAGACACCAGCCGGTGTAAGCCGGTGCAAGAGGGAGAAAAAGAACCAACTCCAGGGATGTTGTTTTTTTGGCCCAGAAGGTTCCATATGTTGGGTATGTCCGCTCTCTTAATTTGCTGCCTCTTGCATTGTTAGCTTCCGAAGTGATCGAACACGCAGCTATTGATTCCCAGCAAGGGTATCTACGGGGTTTGACGATGATGCCGTTTGTGCTTCCGCGGGCATGGCTGTTCTGTTCGTCAGACCAAATGCTCGCACGTGCGGAGTTGCCTCGCTCGCTTCGTCGAGGTGGTACAAGGCGTCCCCCATAAACTCCGGACTGCAGCCCTATAAGGATTGGCCATATGGCCACCTCCTTCCACCCTGGGACGTCGGCGGACGTTCGTCCGAACCTTCCCAGCGCAAGAAAATAAAATTTTTGCTCCATGCCACATCCCTTGCAGTCCGCCAAGGGCGCTAGGATCTTGGCATGGTGTATGCGCCCTTGGCATTTCCAACACGTGATGATAATCCCCACTCCGCGTGCGGCGAGGCACACTGGCGCGGCGATAAGGGCTGACTGACATCACCGTAGACGATTAGCCCGCGTGTGTGAAACCGGTGCATCACCATCACCACCACGACCACCGTTGAACTGGGGGTCATCGTGACGACGACGCCCGCGAACTTGATCCACGCAGGCTACAACATTATCGGAATCGCACGACTTGCCTCATCGTCTAGCCGGGAATCAAGTACCGTAGTATTGAACGAACAATCCCAATTGAGTGGTCCGTGAAGTTGTCGAATGGTCATGGTGCATCAAGGCCGGCGCTATTCTCACGCCTGGGCATGCATATTACTATGCAGAATAGGCATTACTGGCTTTTGGGGAAATACGAACCCGATGCTCTAAGGAATGCAATCGGATCTCAACAGCAGATGCATACATACCCACGGCGACTTGTTCCGGGCAAATCGCTCCATACAAAAGACGCAGATGAGTCACTACTATATGGACTTCGTCAAGGCTAGCAACACTCGCCAGTCGTGATACAAATAAACTACCCTTGTTCTCTTTCATCGAGATTTGATTCCGATGAGATTCCGGAGGTGATCAGCTGCCCGATCGAACTGATATCTGTGCACTGCAGGGGGATACCCATCTTCTTCACCCATTGCAAGTGCCCAAACACAGAGGGCCACCCACAGATCGGCGAGTCAGTCAATTGCTGCATGCCAACGAACATGCGCCTAGATCTCGTCTAGAGCTGGTAGTCGGCCGGGAAGCTCTTCAAGACGCAAAAGCAATTACACCGCTCCTTCCGAACCCAGGGAAAAATGCTTAACTTGATGCCCGACCTCCTAACAAGCGCGACGGGTGTTTCAACCAAAGTTTACTCAGGGAGATACCTCGACTCGGCACCCAAATCTTTTTTATCTCTCAAAGTGTTTGAACCCAATGAACTTAACCTTGGCTCCTGTTCGAAGTTCTGACTCCCAACCCCCTTGGAATCCGTGAGAAGGTGAACGACTCCGCGGGATCGCGTCGTGGACGTTGTCTTGCTCCTGTCTCAGAAACACCTCAGATATGGACATGTATGTTTTGCCCAGCGGAAAATCGGCCATACATTGAAGAATATTAACTCCGCCGTGCTCCGTGCTCGATTCGTATGGATAAGCTCTAGATTCCCGCCGCGAAATAGACTACTCAAGCTTCCTGCCAAGATTTGAGTGCGGGGGTTCGCTTATGTACCCTCTTGAGACAAGATGCTTCACGCTCCGCCCTGCTACTTTACTACTCCCACCGGCGATGCTACAAGCGACCAGGGCCACGGTCTGGAGGTTTAAGGGACCTCAGCGGGAATTTTTACCCTGTTCGTGATCGTCGTTCTTCAAGGACAACCTAAACCTTGTTGAAATGTTCCTGGAGCTCATTTGCTGGCGAGTGATTCTTCAGTTCAACGCCAAAAGGTTATTTCTACTCACTGTACCTCTCTTGGTCGTTATTTCCCACCGCAACTTCGTCTCGAAGTGCTGGCATGTTCACTGGGACTAGATGCCGATGCCTCCTCCCTTCTTCTTGCCGCAGACCCTAAGGCATTTCTGAGAACAGAGACGTCCCGAAACCTGCTACAGGTAAACGCGCAAGCTAAAGGAGGGTTGCTACGTCATGCCATGGCAGCAGCTTACGATTTATGAATTGAGGAGAGTATATGTTCCAATTATGATCTCTAGTGTATCTCAACATCCAAACAAGCTGGAGCTAAATAAAGCTTGAGAACAGGAATGAGACTGCTGAAGCGAAGCTGGGATATCAAGTCAGCATCAAGCACAACCTAGCCCAAGGTCTTCAAACGACAGAAGCAAGATGATTTGATGGGCACATCTGCTACGGCCAGCGCCAGCTTCAGCTGTTGTTCGATGATACGGGCCTCCGCCGTCCGGCCTAGCTTCACCAAACACTCATGAAAGCCATGCAGTGCCCAAACATTGTTCGGATGTCGGTGAGCACGCGGCAAGCTATCGTCAAACCCAAGGTCGGCACTATATACCGCCGCTGCCTCTTCGACACGGCCCCTCTCCAATAACAGTGCGCCGTAGGCATGGCGGGTTGGCTGCATCCAGCCCCAAGGTTCGTCGTATGGTAGCGCATCGTCAAGGGCGATGGACCTCCGTAAGTGCTCAAAGGCGAGGTCAAAGTTTCCTCGACGATACTCAAGCTCCCCCTCTAGCATCGCCTCTGCAATAGCAAGGATATCGCTGCAAGTATTGTTGAACTGGGTGCGTGTCGACGGGACCCGTTTCACAGCTTCACGGAAGAGGTTGCGGCTCTTCTCCGCTTCTGCGACGTTGCCAGTTGCTGCGAACGCAACACCCTTGCCGTAGTGCATCATGGCCGTGGTTACACAGTAGAGCTTCTGATATTGAGGGAATTCAAGGTCAAGGATATCCTGCCAGAGCCCGAAACGGATAAGAACATGAACACGCATGCCCACGAAGCTTTCCAGCCAGTCAGCCATGGGCGGTGATTCAACACGTAGTAACTCCTCTGGGATGGACTTTTCCGCTTGTGCCATAGTCTCCAACGCGACTTTAGACTGCCCAGCAAACATAGCTGCATAAAAGCGGAAATGGAGATTATGAGACCGATAGGCCGTGTAGAAATTCAATGCGCCCTCCCGCGCGACGAACTTTGCATCTGCACGAATGGCCTCCGAATTGGACGCAATCGCACGCCTGTAATCACCGCACAAGATATCCAGATGCGAAGGCATGTGATTCAGATGTCCTGAGTCTGGAACCAGGCCACGCAAGTTATCTGCCACAACCAAGGCCGCTTCAGGCGTAGGAGACATCTCCATCAAATGAATGTAGAGATGCAGCAACCCTGGATGCTTGACGCCCCCCTCCAGGGTCAACGCATGGTCCAGCACCCGTTTGACCTCCATCGTGTGCGCCTTGGGAGCCGGTTTACCCGTTTTCAAGTCCCAGAGCTTCCAAGGGGTCAGGTTCATCAATGCATCTGCGTAGAGCGTCGCAACGTCGATATCGTCTGGAAACTCGCGCGACACGGTCGCCATTGCGTCCGCATAGTCCTTGTTCCAGATCGAACAATCCTCAGTCGTACCCTTCTCCGGATACCGGAAGCGAAGCGCATTGACGAGCGCGCGTTCGACCGGAGACGTACTCGTCGTCGTGTCGTTCGCTTTTTCCTCCGCTTGCGCAGCAGCCTCACGAGTCCGACTCACCGTGGCGTCCAGATCCCGGTCATCAAATACGCTCCACGGCTTATTGTAATTGGGACCCAGCGAGTACGCCAACCCCCAGTATCCCATCGCGCACTCGGGGTCGTGGGCGATTACCTGCTCGAAACATCGCGCAGCTTCTTCGTGGTTGAAGCCAAAGCACCAGATGAGGCCACGGTCGAACCAGATCTGCGCTTCATCGCTGGTCGTGCTCACGGGGCGATGGTAGGTGCCCAGATCGTAGTAGGGGGTCTGGGAGGGGATGGCGGTCGCCGGTGGCGGGGCGGGATTCAGAGTATCACCGCCGGTCATGGTCATGGTCACTGCTGGCACTGTTTTGTCGCTCACTCGATTCACTCAACTCATCCTGCTCAAGGGATGAAGGGAAGTAGTTATTCAAAACGGTATCTAGGATCAGGCCATCTCTGCCGAGGGACGCCGGACGAAGGCGTGGAATCGCAACGCCTTGCCGTATTTATCGATCTCCGAATACTTCAACCCCGCCCGCCGCCCGCCGCCGGAAACCTCGTTCAACCGTCACGTGCCCGGCTTTGCGCACCATAATATAGAACGACCACTGGTAATGCTTTTTGATCTTTGAATTCTGGATATCACCTAGAGTAGAAGCCTGTTTTTGGTCGATTCTTTGATATCAAGATGAAGCACAAAGTAACAAGTTTGGACACCAATATAAGGAGAAACATACGTACTGTCTTTCTATAAACAGAGCAGGGTACGCCACCCTTAATGCAACACCGAATATTGCGAACATAGGGGTAAATGGAATCTTGACGCAGAAGCACATAAACCCCTAAAGACCACAGTCTATCGTACAAGCAAATCTGAATTGTGTACAGTGCCAAAGCAACCACGACCTGGATCTCAATCCCAAAAGGAATTCAGCCATCAAAACCCCAACGTTTATGGTCCATCCCTCTATTCCACCTTTACCTCTCCTAGCGCCTCACCAACCTTGACTCTCTGTCCTTTCTGAATCTTCCACTCCCAACTATCTTCCGGCTCGCCCTTGGAACTGCCACCAGAACTCTCCTTCGTTCCAATTGGGGCCTCAAAGACCAAAACGATTGAGCTACCCAGTTGGAAACCACCCATTTCCTCGCCTCGCCGCAAGGCATGGCCTCCTAAAGTTTTGCTCGCATGATCATACGTCGCTTCGACATATCCGGGGTAGATCTCTCCGCGCTCTGCGGCAAGTGCCGCCTGGCGATCAGCCTCCGTGTCGGTTGTCAAACTGTTGGTTCGTAATTCGCGATCAAAGTTGATTTTGATAGAGCCAACGTTGGTTGCACCGACGGGCGTGTAGCTGAAGAAACCCCATCTCCAGCGGCCGAGGAGAACGATACGCTCGTTGAGTGTGAAGAGACCGGGGAGAGTGCGTTGTAGATATGGTGAAACGGAGAAGAGCTCGCCAGCAAAATGACGACGGCTTTCGACAACCCATGAGACCGGCGAATGGAACCGATGGTAGTCTCCTGGCGCGAGATAGATGACAACGTAAAAGAGAGCTCGATTCGATGCGTGTTTAGGCATGTACCATGGCGTCTCGCTCTTGGCGAGATCGGCTTGGACTGTCAGCTCAGATTTGTAGCTTGACTCGGTCGATGCGTCCATTGATTTGGCTTTCTTGCCGCTTTTGCCGCCGGACAAAAGCGTAGGCAAGGTGTAGGTTATGCCGTTCATTTGAGCAAACTCCACATCAGCAGCCGTGTTGTCGCCCCTGGCAAGTGCTTCTGGTATGTTCTCCAGTGATGGCTGAGGAGTCAATCTCGGAGTTCCTGCATCTCGTCCCAGTAACGCATCGAGGCTGTAGGTCACACCTTTGACCTGCTCGACTTCGCCGCGTTCAATCATGCCGAACTGCAAAACACGACCATCTGCCGGAGAAAGGAGCGCATTGGGATTAGGGTCAAGCGGCCGGACGCCAGGTTTCAACTCTCGATAAAAGAACGCCGCAAGGTTCGGATAGACATGGAGATCATCTTCAGCTACCTCGCTCAAATTGACACCGAAGATCCAAGAATAAAGCTTGAATCCAGGAACGCGAAACCAATAAGGCAATTCCAACTCGTTAAAACGGCCCCATAGACGAGACATCGCCTTGAGAGGCAAAGTTGACATTATCTGAACCTGCCATGGTCCCGATAGGCGTGTTCTTGCTCTCGGCGAAACTTTTTCTAATCCTTCCGCAGATTCTCGAAGCTGCCGTTCTCTCTCAGCCTTTTGACTCTTATAGAACTGGACAAAGCCAAGATAGGCGATTCCGAGTCCAACTGGGATGGAGTACCACTCAACCTTAGTGTTGCTTAAAGCGGTCCTCAACCTCGACCAGAAGGGCTCATCACCCTTGGGGTCTTGATGACTCTTGTGGGAATCATCGCGCCAGTATCCCGATGAGGAGAACTGACGTTGTAAACGGGGGTATCCTCTTGCTTGTCGGTGGATGAGAATGTTGACGGCTCTCTCGTCTAAAGTGTGATAAAGGCTGGGTCTATGGGAGACCGCCCTCCGCATCACAAAGGTGAGAGACATGATTGAAAATAGGTCCCATGGGTTGAAAAAGCCTGGAAGACTTAACAACCGCGGGCTATGAACGAGAAGTCCTCAGTGAATTGCATGTCAAGAATGTGAATCAAGAATGTTGAGACGTGAGACTTGCAAAAGCAGCGAGTGAACCTGGGCGACGGGCCGACATTCCTCCGATGCTCCTGGCGGGACGTCTTTCAGGCCAGATAATATCTCCAACGTCACCTCTTGCGAAGACAGCATCGAGAATGATAGCTGGTGCAACTCATGGCTCTCATACCGGATGCTTAAATGCAGTCATGTCTCTATCTATCTTTTTAATAAATAACACGTCTGTTATTAACCTGGACATATTGCCGAAGGGCTAGACAGCTCCTTTTAGAGCTTCCAAGTATACATTCGCAACACTTAACCGTTCTCCGTTGTTCATCAACCAGTTGAGAAGCCATTTAGACAACATATCTGAATTCTCAGCTTACCCTATTCTGCCATACCCTATTAGGATATGCTAGACAGGCCACCTGCTTCGCTACATTTGAGAAGCTGAGACGAGAATAGTGAGCAAAACGATGGCGCTGAGCACAACCCCGGCAGACGCCCGGCTGGGCTCCCCGGATGTTGATGGGCTCAGTTTGCAAATTCTCTCTCCATCATTCGAGGCGACAGGTCGAATATCATTCCGTGATGTCCCAACTCATACGACGGTCTCTGACCTGAAGGGAATGATAACGGCCGCATTGGTAACTCGACCGCCCCCCGAATCACAGAGGCTGATATACAGAGGCAAGGAACTCTCAGACAACCAGGAGAAGCTGACCCGGATTCTAGAGCTGGGAAATGTAAGTCATCGCGTCTTGATTTGGGGAGATTGATGGCTAACATCACACTTTTGACAACAGGGCGAAATTCACTCGATCCATCTTGTCTTACCCCCAGGAACATTGCTTCAACGGACTTTTGCTTCAGAGCCATCGCTTCAATCGCATCAAGAACAACCGACGCGACCTTTGACTGAGCAGCCGGAATCACTTCGACCCCAAAGAATCCGGGATCTACTGAACCCCGCACCGGCTCAGTTTAGGTTTAGAGATGAATCCAGAGAGGAATCCTCAAACAGACAGGATATTGCTGCCAGCAACCTGAGATCATCTGCGTCGCACCCGTTATTGGAGACGATGCACGGTACTACGCAAACATATGGCGGGTCGCATGTTGGTTTCGACATGTCAGACCGTGGCGATACTATTTTCAATCCCATAGGCGGGCCATCTGGATCTAGCGAAAACGAACCCTTAGGACAAACTGCTAGTCGAGCTGTTGCGAGCGATTCCACGATGCAGGATTCCAGCCTCCCGCATACTGGTTTGCAGGGCTTACATGTGGACTATAGACCGGGTGACTTATCGAGGTCATCGATCGATCTATCAAACAAAAGTCGTTTCCCAGCGCGACATTCTTCGATTCACAGAACCACAAGCAACCCGGTATACCCTACTTCCCGGATTGCTTCTCCAGCATTCACCACTGGAGACGTACAAATGGGAACGACAAGATTGACAATCATCTCACAGCGTATCAAAGCAATGGAGGAACAAATACATCATGATATAGCTCCCACTGTTGATGAGATTGCAGGGATACGTTTCCAGCTTTACCAAATGGTCGACGACCAATATCGGAACCCTCTCAAACCCCGGGAGCCTGCCTTGGATGGATGGATAGCCCGAATTTCGAGCCTCGCAACTCGTGCAGATCAACTCCGTGTCATGAAAGCTCGACAGCAGCAACCCGGTAGTCAGCAGCAAACCAGTTTGGAGTCTCCCAATAAGACCCCTGTCCCTTCAAATTCGATATACCTGCTCAAGGCCCCAAATGGAAACCATTATTTGATGATGCGTCCACAGAACCAACCTACACCGGCTACTATTCGCCTTCGCACACCTAGACAGACGCCTCATATTCCAGGACTCTTTGGTACCAACGCTGCGACAGCTGTCCCACCAGGTTTAGTGACAGGGCTTCCTGCAAACCGTGTTTTCAGACAGCCTCTGGTTCGTCGGCGGTATAGACGATATGTAAGGCCTATCAATCTGGGAGTTATTTTTCGGAGTGCCTGGCTCTTTGTTCGCCTATACTTCTTTAGTTATCTTTTCAGCGCTCAAGGATCGTGGCTTCGTACCATTCTTGTATTGGCGTCGGCTGTCATTGCGATTTTCTCAGAGACTGAATTTCCGGGGAGAGCACGGCGTTTGATTGTCAGTCCAGTCCAACGGCATCTGGAGAATCTTCTGCCATTCGACGATCAACGTCGCCAAGAAGCCCGTGCCACCGAAGGACCAAATACTGTGAATGGGACCAATATCAACCCGGTTACCGGACCTACAGGTGGCCTACACGACCAACAGGTCATGGCGCAGCCCGAACAAGGGGGAATATGGGACGGATTACGCAGCCTGGAACGATCTATTGCTATTTTCATTGCAAGTTTCGTTCCAGGTCTCAGTGAGCGTCATATCGCAGCTAGAAATGCGGCCGAAGCTACACGACTAAATGCAGAACAAGAAAGACAGCAAGAAGGAGATCAACGCCGTGAAGAAACTGCGGATACAACTCAGCCACAAGCTCCTAATGGTAGTGCGGATCCCACTATCACCGGAACTGGTTCGAGTACTCCGGGCATCGAGGCAACTGATAATACCCATTTAAATGGAATTGAACCCTCACAACAGTCAAACCAAGAATTTGGGGAACAATGAAGCCCTATTAGATTCCGACTACGTGGTTACTGGCTCTCTAAATCTGGGTTTAGGGAATGGAGAATAGGTATCCATCCCACAACGATTCGCCTGCTCCCACTTGAAAAAGGTGTAACCTATACGCAACATCCCTTCCACTGAATAGCATGTTATTGCTTGGTGACGAGGTATAAAAGCGGAACTAGCACGTTTGAGAAGTGCAGCACATGAAGATAAGAACCCAATACAAAGCATTTTTGTATGATCGAATTATAGTTACCGTACGTGTTGAATAGCTACAGTACCTTCAATCCACGGAACTTGACGTCTTTCAATTCTATCAACTTCCGTACCGAATCAGCAATAATTGGGAACCGAGTCTACTCTAAGATTTGTCTAACAGCGCACGACATAAAGTAACCTTGAAATAATTAGGGGTATCCAGAATAGCCGTAGTCGCTCTCTATAACTTCGCTGAGGCTGAACCCACAGACTCCACGTCGCTTGCCGCATCACTAGGCGCACTAGCAACGACAGCAGTAGGCATCGACATGAAGTCTTCTTCGCCGTTAAAGTGCCTAGACACAACGCAAGAAGTTAGTCACGGACATTTACCAGTAAGGACATTTCAGCAGTTCAGTCGACGTACCAGCCCCTCTCCTCGCCAGCACTCAAAAACGACCCATCCCCATTTTGCACACAGTCCCACCCCCCACCAACCCCTCTCCCACCCCTCCATCTTGGCACTTTCTTCCCACATATCTCCCCCACGCTCTCATCTACTTCTTCTTCCACACGCTGCCCATCCTTCCGTCTCACAAATGTACTCAAACTCGCCGTGAACGGCTTGAAATCCTCCTGAGACGAATCCTTGGGCATATTCCCTGTAAGTGCTCTGCCCATTGCAATCAGCGGAGCAGCATGCGTGCATATCATGATAGCATGGCTCTGCTTGTTGCGCGGATCGTCTGGGTGCGATGCCGCGTGGGCTTCAAGTTCAGTGTCGACGGTGGCTATGATGTGTGAGAGGGCCGTGGCGATGCGGTTGTGGAGTTCTGTGATTGTTTCACCGTTAGGAGACGGGATGATGCGTGCTGTGTACAGATTGTCTTTAGAGTGCGGAGATGTGGGAGCCGAGTGTGGAGAGAGGATTGTTGGAAAATGTGTTTTGAGGACTTCGAAGGTCGCTGGTGCTGGGTGCGTAAAGAAGGAAGAGGAGCCAAACCATTCTCTATATCAAGATAAAGTCATATGTTGTTAGTTTGAGGGTGAAACAGATATCACGAATCGAGAAGGCGTCTCATCTCACCCAAGCCCATTCTCAGTCCTCACTGTCAAATCCACATTGGGATTCTTTTCGTTCTCTTGGATCTTTCTCAATCCTTCCACTGTCGGCTGTATCGTCTGGAGACACCGGTAGAAGGGACTGGAGTATATCCTGCATGGTTTTGGTGCGAACTCCTCACTGCAGACATGCGCTGCTAACTCGTGCGACTGGCGGACTCCCGGTTGCGTGAGTGTTGGATCGACGGGAATTCCAGTTGGTGTGGGATATGTGGCATAGTACGTTCCCGTGGACAGGTCTATAGTCCAGTTCAAGCGGTGCTGTTGAGAAATTCATGTCAGTCAGATGGGCGGAATCTGGAGCGGAGCGGGGATTTGAAGCGGGACAGCTGGCTTACCCCATGCCGGGTGATGTAAATCGTGTCAAGTGGCATTTCCAAAGTCAGTGTATTATTCAGCCAGGCAGAACTATTACTGGCATTCAGATGAGGAAAAGAATAACGACTGTCAACACGTTCGCTGTTGCGACTAATGTTACTCAAGTTACAGTATCAATGCGGCAGAACCGATAAGTTAGCTTAAACACTGGCGGTGAAGAAACACCTCGGCTCGCACACACCAAGACAGGACAACCGACCGTAGAGGTCCGTATGTAAAAACTACAATTAAGATAAGACAAAATAAAAGCCTTACGAGAAGCATGTGTATTAATCGCTATATGCCCTTCTATGAATGGCTTAACCATGCCAGATTATCCGACAAATGCGAATCATACAAACGTCCGCCTGACTCCGCCATGAGAGCGAATAGCATAACGCCATGAGTCCCGCAAGCGATCATTTAAGTAACTTTTCTGGGGGGTGGTGATCTAGTAGAAGAATCCAATGATCTTGCCAGAGACGTGCTTACGTCTGGCCTCCTCGTGGTCCATGATACCGGCAGAGGTGGTCAAGACGATGTAACCGAACTGACGGGAAGGAAGGAGCTTGACAACCCACTTCTCGAGCTCACGGAGTTGGATGTTGTAGCGGGGGCTGATGACACCGGTCTTGTTAAGACTATCGCGCAGAGTTAGTGTTATGGAAATCAAGACGCATTGGACCCGAAACCTACCGGCCATTGAGCTGAATGACAATCTTGCCGGAGCGGTGGTCATCGACTTCCTCGAATTCACCAATGTAACCTAGAGTTTGGTGACAATTGTCAGTATAATGTAGCGACGATATAAAAGTAACCAGCCATGGAAGAAAGCACAAAATCAACAAACGAAATTGCGACAGGAAACTTGTAAGATCTTCGCCAAATTCTTGATATATCGGGTACTTAAAGGGCAGACGTCGTAGAGTGGGTTTAAGATTCGAAACATCCGCCTAGTTATCAACCCGAACGGCACAAACAATCATCCGCTTCGCGCATACACAACCGTATCACAAATGCAAAAACGGAACTCTTTAAACCGTCAAAATATCACGTACCATGCTTCTGCATCACACTCAAGAACTTAACAATGACCTTGGAGCTAGGTCGGATAAGGACTTGACGCTTGCCGGCCTTCTCGGCGTTGTTGATGGCATTGAGCGCATCGTTGAGAACGCTGGTCTTGACCATTGTGACGGTGTTTTGAAAAGTAGCTTGCGCCGGTGGAGATTCTCAAATCGAACGGGTATTGAAAATAATTCCGCGTTGGGAAGTGAGGTATCTATACATGCACCCAATGCTGTCCCTTTTGAGGTCCCCATTCACCGTCTTCCCATATTGCTGGGAAGAGCAGGAATAAGAGAATCCAAAAGGGGAAGAAATGGGATATAAGTTAGCCTTCAGCAGCTTTTGATTTATTGAACACAAAGAGTGCCCTCTCCACTGAGTGGGAAGAGAAGAGGGTTCTTCGGCTCGTGGCCAGGCAGGAACACGGAGAAGAAGCGTATCATTCTGCCTGTCATTGCTTCCCTGGCAGAATGATTGCTTCCTCCCAAGCTAGCTGAAGAGCTCTGGATCGTGAATGGTGGGAGACCACATACCTCGATTGACTTGGACAGCGACGAACTTGCGATTGTCTTTTGAAAATTCACGTCGAAATCTGAGGGTGAGAGGTGGAGGCTAGAAAGCTAGCGCGCACATTTTAGGGCTTGTAAATAGTTGCCCTAATTAACTTTACTCTCATGATTCTGGAATCCCGAAGCTTACTAGCACGTGATATCAAACTCTATTTTTGGTCCCCTTAACTGTCGACTTGATGAGGAATGAATTCGTATTTTTGAATGGTGAAGATGATTGGAGAGGTGCTCTGAAGACCTAAGTCTTGATATACGCAGAAAGAGTGAGGGTATTTTGCTGAAGACTGCACAGCACCTGAAAACCTAAGACCTCTGGAACCTTTACTTAGATCGGCGCAGAATCATTTTGTCATTCGTTTGGTGAACTGTGCCGTAAGGAATGAGTTATTACCCCATAATATCTCTATTTCTCTCTCGTCGGGAAGAGTAAGGGAGACGGAAAAGGGCTTGTAAGTAAGATGATATTACAATCTGCTCTAAAAAAGCGAAATCAAGGGGCAATAACAACTGCTGTGCCTGTGTCTAGAGTATGGAAGGGGAAAAAGGAAGGGGAATGGGGAAAGAAAAGGAAGAGAAGAGGTAAAGGGAAAAAAGAGAAGAAGCACGGGCGAGATCGATGATGGGAACGCTCCTCCATAGTCTCAAAGCATCCATCACTCAACCACCACGCACATTTCTCCACACTCGCCGGTATAAGAAAACCAACATTTTTGATTTCCAAACAACCCAGTCCAAAGAAAAATAACTACCAGGTTGCAAGGAAATTACATGATTTGGGGGCATACATGATTCTAACGTAATAAGGTTGGGGGACGGAAACCTTTCTGAAAACAAGCATCAATACATCATACCGAGGGTTGAGCGACAAGGGATTAAGGATGGGGGCGAATCCGGGAAGGCTGGAATGCTTGACTGCTTGGTGGCACGATAGTGGGCTCGCGCATAGTCGGGGTGACGGGGACTGAGGTGGTCTTGTTCGGTGCCGGTGTTACTTGTGATTGAGTGCGTATCGAAAAACTCATGTGCTGGAAGGCGCTGGGTTGTTCAATCGAGCATTGTTCAGAAATAGGCCCTTAACACGTACTTCAAACGGTGCTCTTCTCAGTCTCAGAGCGAAACGAACCAAATTGTCACTGTTCGCTGGTTGTAGACCATGATCAATAGAGTATTGTGACTGTGCTACCTAGTGGTAGGCACAAACACCCTGGCGAGGTAGACAACACTGTCATTGCGAAAGTTGTTTACGACATCGCTGCCGCTGTGGCAAGCCCGACTTGTCTCCTTACTTGTTCGCGGGCCCACCGTGCAGTGTCGATTGTACGACTGCTGTAATCTCTATTAGACCGGGTCTCTCTAACTAGCGAAGAGACGAAGTCGTTGCGGAATAATTGGGCAAATTCGCCGTTAGGGAACACATCAGCCAAGTCACTAGACATTGTTAATATTCACTTCGAAGGAGGTTTAGTTGGGAGTCACATACCCAATTACTCCCATCGTAGATCTCATTAAGCCCTCGCTTCGAGTCAATTCGCTGGAAATGTGGTTGATCAGCTGGAATATCGACTCCACATATGGGCTCAGATTCGTGGCTAAAAGAAATTAGTTTTCATTTTAATTGCAGCAGCATATTTCGTTACGCACCTTTGGGCGTGCCTTTGTAGGCGAGCAAAATACCACCCCAGGCATCCATAATGCCCTCACGAAGGGAAGTAACATAGTCAAGAGTGTCCTGGGATACATCGTTCCCAACGGTAACGCCTGAGGCTTGTTGGAGGACTTGACCTACGACCGGCAAATATGTGTCGAAGTTTGGCCCGATCGCTTGTGCAATGTCGCCAAATGTCAAGAGGATGGCTGGTTTGAGTTGGTTGGTAAGTGTAGTGCTCTGAGGAGATCGGGTCAGTCAGTATGTCAAAATAACGGAAAAGAGGAAATTCTTACCCTCAGGAGGTTAAGAAGATAGTTCATGAACGTATCACAGAATGGCTGCGCTTTTTCATTCAATGATCGGGTGATATCACTGACGAGACCAATCGCCATCGCACACAAGCCGGGTTCTTCTTGATTGCCCAGAGCGTTGTAGAGGAACGGTGTGAACGCCTCCATATACTTCAGGAAATCCTCGTCCACGGAGCTCGCGACCGCACCGACAGTTGCAAAGGCAGCATCTGGCACACTAGATTTTGGAGGTAGGGTGGACAACACTTCAAGTAAGAGCTGCATTATTCGGTCTGCTTGGGGCTTTATCTCGGTTTCTAGCCGTTGCACGATCGCCTTTCCAGTAGATAAGCACACATGCAAGCATGAGGGAGTATTAGAAACAAGGGACTTACAAGAAGTACACTCGTAAGACTTGTCTGGAGTTCTTCTAAGGTGATACGATCTTCAACGCTGACCACCTGTTGTTGCATTGGAACAGTGCGCTTCAGCCTATCAATGATCACATCGACTAAGCTTGCAATCACATGAAGACAATCGTTGGCCGCGTTCGTAACAAAGGTGGACAACACTTCGTAAGCGGCAGTTCGGAGTAAGTTATCAGCATCGGGTCTGTGTGAAGAACTGTTAGTAATTGTACTAACAATTGGGCTGGATCCACAAACCTCTCAGTCGCAGTAAGCAAGGAGGTAACGCTGTCTTGGAAATGCTTGGAGAATGGGCTGGTGTCAGCGCCGGGTTCACCGGCAAACCGGTCTGAGATGTTCTGCAACGCCCAGCAACAAGACCCAGCAATCTTAGGACTGCTTGCCAAGCCATGAAATAGACACCGAATAAGCGTTTCTAGATGAGCATCCACATCGATGGAATCCGGGCAGAATTCCGTTATGCGACCAAGTGCATACGCTGCCGAATCGCGCACGTGAATGACCTCGTCGCCCATCATTTGAATCAAAACGGGAAGCGCTTGCTTGACTAGAGGGTCAAGGGTTTCAAACTCTGGGCCTTCCATTATGGCACCAAATGACGATACAGCAGCGTCCCGACGATGCCAGTCCTCGTTTCTGAGGTTGGCTTCAACGAACTCGAGCACAGGCGGGATCACGTCGGCATGCACACAGCTCGCATAGAGTTCAAGAGCTTGATAAGCAGCGCGGGAGATATTATAGTCATCATCCGAAGCGTCTTCATCCTGCTTAGTCATTAACTCCAGCAATACTGGAACGACTTCTCTGCACGCGATTCGAGCAAAGTTAAAGAAGGGACGGATTATTGACGATCCCTCGTTTTTGGCCTAGCGGTAATTCATTAGCAACGGGAAGAAGCGTCACGGCAGATAGGTTTTATACTCACCAATCTATTATCATCCTCAATTGCAGCTTCTTCTTCGCAAACCGTGCACCAGAACTCGATTGCGAGCTTGGCGACATCCTCTTCTTCACTCTTCATGCCGAGAATCGTGAGGCCAAATAGGGCCTTCTCCATGTAAAATCGCATCTTCTCATAATAACTGCTCATAATTCGATTCAAACAACCGAACGCCCCGCTCTGTATCCTGACGTCTGTCGATTGTGTGGCCTCACAAATCACTTGCATAATGTAGTTGCGTTCGCCTTCGTTTTCAAAATTGGATCGTACGAATTCGATAGCATCGCTCAAGGCAGTGATGGCCGCATTTCGCACATCATTATTGGGCTCCTCTTTTCTTGCTCCTTGTACCACGGCAGTCAAAATGGCGTTTGAATGAGCGGTTAAACTCTCTCGAAGATCCGGATCCTCAGATTCGCAAACAAACCCAATGGTTATCAAGGAAGCTTGTTTCAAGTGATCTGATCCACCACTAACATTCTGAACCAGAGTGTTCATCAGCTCGGGCCATTCGTTTCGGGGAAGCTCGATGGCCGCGATAGATGCGATAAATTGACCAGCTGACTGGCCGGCACGCGAATCAGAAGAACCAAGGGTCTTCAAAGCTAGGTCTTTCACTGCGCTCTTGACTTGCGGGTTGATCTGGTGAACCCATCTTCCTTGGACTTCTCTCAATCTCGCAAGATCTCGGTATGAAAAAGCGTTCTTAAGGGCTAAACCAGCAGCGGTTCGAATGGCTGGGCCGGCGGATTCGTTCGCAAGTTCACCAGCTAATGTAGTGAGATATCCTGCCTGCAGAAGAGCGTTTCAGGTTAGTTGAATCGGTCAAGCGACGTCAATGTGGTCGTGAAGAACTCGGCACACGCATACGGCCATCACGAAGGGAAGTAGACAAGACAGAGT
This sequence comes from Aphanoascus verrucosus, assembly GCA_014839905.1. Taxonomy (NCBI): domain Eukaryota; kingdom Fungi; phylum Ascomycota; class Eurotiomycetes; order Onygenales; family Onygenaceae; genus Aphanoascus; species Aphanoascus verrucosus. Next base: position 47,442 of record JACRYM010000082.1, read on the forward strand.
AATAGTACGTACGAAGTCCACTTCAGAAGCATGTAACAGTTGCTGCTCAGCATTTTGACGAGTTGTGGCATCTGCAGAAGAGGTTATTCAGTCAGGGTATATCCTTCAAAGCCCAGCCAGAGCATCCAGCGCCAAAGCCCACAAATCACATACCTGGCGAAAGGGTGCCAGCCAGCACCTGATTAACATCCATGGCCGGTCCTCACGTCTTCAAATTCACACTTTTTCGACCTGCAATCAATAATCAGAAAGCGGTTCAGAGATCAGCTTTTATCTCCGGGGTGCTGCCTGTGAAGGATTCCACAACGTACCAGAAGGCAGAGCAAGAGCAAAAGGTATGTTTCAAGAAAGGTTAAAAGAACTGGCGAGGAGCGAAGTGAAGAGATGTTTTGAGGTGGTCACTCTGGATACAGTGAGGTCAAGGGATGTAGCCTCAAGGTGGTTGTTAAAAAAGAGTAAACAAGCAGATACTGAAAAGTGGGCCAGATCCGGCGTCCGTACAGACAGGGTGGTTGAAGTTCGACTTGGGAGCCGCTCCAGACACGGACTCCTTGCATTAACCACGTCCCGCTAGGCGAAACTTGGCCCGGCGCATATCAAACTTGAATTTGCGGCGCCTGCTCATAACTTCATCGAACCTTTTCTGGAGAGCTTCGTCATTCCGTTTGCTTTCCCCCACAGATTCTGCCTCCTTCACCTTACTTTTACCTGCTTGCAAGAAGACCATACAAACTGTGATATCTCTGCTGCACGCGGCAGTGCTTTGCTTACGGGGTGAAGTCGCATTGTCTTTTTAGCATGCAGACGCGGATGGAAATTGATCTATCACCAGGCCCGGTGCCGCAGGCTTGCCCTATTCAAGTATCCAACCCGGATAAGTTTGAATTGACCAAACCTCATTTTTCCTCCTTTCAAGCTCATGACTTGCAAGGCATTCTTCATTACTCCAGACTCACATCACACTTTGAATGAACCCTACGGCATACTCTCTCCAACAGAGTCATCAAACTTCGTCGTTTGGCCATCCCCGTTCACATAACCACTCCTGAGGCTTTTCTGAAGAGTATTGTCTATTCCTGTGCCACCGTTCGTGCCGTCACTGCCCAACTCTGACAAAATAAGTGTTGCACGAGCTCTTGATCTGTCTGGAGCATGGACAGTTAGCGGTGCGTGGTCGCATCTGAAGCGGAAGTGTCCCGAGCGCCGTGGTCTGTGTCACAGCGCTGTTGCCTGCCAAGCCTTGCAAATCCCCCGCGCTAGTCTATTTTTCGTGCGCAGGCGGAAGACTCCGTTTCTTATGCTCTCTCTGTCCAGTTCAGTGTTCCTTCAGTATCGTTGAAGATGCGGTGCATCTTGAATTCACTTTCGAAAGACTATTCTCGCCGGCTCTCCTTTACAGCCTTGCCCTTCGTCACACGAACACTCTTTTGTACCAACTTTGAAGATTTTGTCATTATCAATGAAGATGAGCTGAGCTGAGAAGGGCATGCTCGGCTGTTGAGTCGCCCCTGAATGTAGGTGGAAGCACCTCCCACTGGTATATTGTGCTTCCTGCTGGAAGGACTCAGGCAGGAAGGGTGTTGAAACTACCATGCGGCGGGGTTCCCCAGAACACCAGAGCTCGCCAGGGAGCAAACAATATTCCATATATTGTAGATGTGAACAGCTGAATGGACCAATCCTTTGAGCAGCAGCGCAAAAGATATGCTAAGCGTAGCCGATAATACGCTTTTTCTCCCTTGAACAACGATGTTGACAAGTATAAGACTCATAAAAGAACACACAAGGTGGTTTATAGAGATTAATGGATGAGCGGACACACAGATAGAGAGAGGATTTTTCCAAGGAAGCAAAAAGGTTCGCATCCGCTGCTGCCAGCTTCTAAAAGGAAGCCTGGCAGCAGAGCCAACTGGATGTTACGTCCTTTTCGATTCCAGGAGGAGTTTCGCACTCAGCAATTTTAAATCTTTTCAAATTGCGCGCTCCCGGATTCGAACCGGCGCCCTTTTCAAGACTGACTCTTGTGGTCTTTGCTATGCCGCTAGACCACCAGGCGCCGGATTTACTTCAGAGGGAAGTTCCACCCAATATAACCTTTGTTTTCAATATGGTTGCCGGGCAGATAGGGGGCGTCTGACGAAGCAGCAGCCACGTGCAACTTGCAATGCAGAGAGGGTTGACAATCAGACAGTTTCCTTCAAATTTTTGGCTCGACAGCATGTCCTGAAGCAAAATGGGAGATGACATTACTAGACTTTGATCGCTGGTCGTTTTGATATCAAGTTGTGAGACGGTGAGATATGTAGATTTCGACAGAGTCACTCTGACATAACCTCCTCATCACCGTCATCTTCATCCTGCTCACTCCCCATGTCCTCCTCATCTTGTTCCTCGCCATTCTCTTCTTCGCCTCCGTCATCTTCATCCCTGTCTTCCACATTGTCTATATCAAGCACTGAATACCACTGCCTATCTGAGTACAAGACACACACTGCCCTCCTACCCCGTCGACCATTTACCTCTATACTTAGAGGATCCATACCCTCTTTCTGAGAGAATGTATGCCGGACAAAGCTCGCATGATGAGACGAGGTATCAAAAAGGTCGAGGTACGTAATATGTTCTTCTGGAGGCGGCTGCTCAACGCTACCACCTTTGATATACTTTGGAGAGAATTCGGGATCTTTGTCGTGCTGAAATGAGAAGTGAATGAGGTGCTTGGAAGCCGGATTGCCTGATATCAAGTTAGTCTTGATGAGCAAACGGATTGCATTGTAGGTAAAGGTAACATACTGCCGTCGGCCCAGAGAAGCATAATTGTGCCGTCCTCGACGAATTTGATATCTAGAATGGTGCCTTCTCGAAGACTGATTGTGGCAGTAAGGTTCATCTCAGTTCCACTAACTCCGTTGATAGTAGTAAGAACTGCTCGGTCAATGTAGACTTCAAAACGTCAGCCACCTCAGTTTCAGGGGGTTACGGGCTTTAGGAGAACTCACGCAGCTCCGGACGCTCCTTTGATCTTGATGCTGCGTAAATAGAAACCATCGGTGTGCCCTCATAGTCCTGCGATCCTATTAGTTTTATGTCCATCCGCCAAAAGTCCACAAAATAAACTGCAGTAAGACGTACCACATAATCCATCGTCATATCAACAACCTCAGGGCCCTTATCTACACCCAACGCTCGGATCGTTTTCTCCAATATACTCCTCCGTTGTGTCTCTGCAATCCGTTTGAATACCTTTTCAAACTGCCCGCGTAATCGAGTGGTTAGATCACTCAAGACCGGAATTTCGATTTCCTCGCCCGATTTCCGTTTTTCCAACTTCTGTAAAAGTGTCTTGTAATTTTCGTAGAAGACTCCAGCAGTATGGTCACCGTTCCACCGGTCGTTGCTCGTCTCTGGTGTTTTTGCTTGAATAAAATCCAACAGAGCACTTCGTGTCAACGCTCCTTGGATATAATTCAGTGTTTGTGCACGGTTAATTGTATCAGCCTTCTCCAGCAATTCCTCTGCAGTTGCGGAGAGAGGGTCTGCAGTCTGCAGGTCAATCTCATATCGCAGCCATTTGGAGAATGCCACGAATTGGGCAAGTTCCCGTCCGCTATTTACCATGACCTTATGGCCCAAAAGGGTCAGACAGTCAATAGTGGCGAGGCATTCTTTGAGATCTTGGGTTTTTAGGCCCAGTACGGGACTGAGTTTGTGGAATTTCGACAACCCAATCAGTCGGCTCAGGAGGACGCTGCATCTTTCTAACGCTGGCAGAAGGCACTCGTGAACTAGGCGTCTAATCGTTTCGTACCCAGTGACCACTGCTTTCTCCCAACGTTTTTGGCCCTGTCACATTATCAGCCAAAACCCACAAAGAAACGTTAGTATTGAAACTCATACCCTTTCTCCAACCTGGTCCACCAGAAATTCTTTCAGAGGCTCAAAGCAGTCGCCAGTGATAACCAGGTGATAAGCAGCCGTGACAAAATCACACGAGAGCTTCTCGTCCAAGTCCTCATTTATGTTTCTAAGATACCGACTGGGTAGATCCTGCGCATTCTTCCACTCCAAATGGATCTGCGTCTGCACCTGCTTGATGTACCGCAATAAGTTCTGTAACTGCGTGATCTTCGATGCCAGAACAGATAGATATCGCCCAGACTTGGTGATAAACAAGAGGTCCAATGAGAATATCCATAAGAATTCTTGATCCCCAGATTTGGTTGCGAATAAGAAGGCATGGGTCGAACTCATCGGATGGGATGCATGGACGAGTGGGCGAACCGCATCAAACCCATCGAATGCCCTCCGGACATTGATAGAACCTATTTCAAAAGAATCAAATATTCGTAAATGGATGGATCCATCGTCGAACCCCGCGAGTATCACGTCAACCGAGTCAGAGTCTTTATTGTCGGAATGAAAGATCGAGTCAATTGACGTGCGAGAACTGAATATATCATCACTAAAAGACTGTCAGCCCTAGTCCTACTTAAAAAATCGTCCTCGCGTTGCGACACAAGGCAGTTCAAGACGTACTCATCTCCTGTCGACGGCAGCGTGCTCAATTTCGGCAACGACCGGTCGATATCTAATAGAGCCAACTCTCGCGGCAGGTCCGCTTTCATGTATGGAAGCTTTGACAACGAAGTCTCAGGAGCGAGCATGTCTTCGACGGTCAACCGTCCCTGAGATTCTTTCACCGTCCTCGCGGCGCCTCTGCCATCGGTCAGATTGACCCCCCATCCCAAACAGCAGATTGAGGTGGTCTGAGCCACGACAGGTTCCCTTGGGCCGGCGCTTAATCCATAAGCTGGAGCAGGCTTGCATGATAAAACATGTACAGTCTTCCCGCTGTAAGCGCTTAATATACGGACGCAATTGTCCGAAGTAGCCACGGCAAGGAGGTGTCCTGTTTTAACATATCAGAGAAAGGAACCCAATGCAAAGGAAAAGAAGCTGTACAACACAATGAAGTGGAACCAAGCAGCATATAACACAAAAAAATCACTAATCACTATGATAGAAACCATTCAGAATCTTACCATTCCCTTTCCATCTCAACGCCTTCACCTTCAACCCATTCCCACCTCGCGCAAGTCCACCAAACACTTTCTGCCCATTCAGCCGAAAAGCATGAACCTGTTCGTCTTCTGTCGCAAGGGCCACCAGGTCCATAGTAGGACAATACGTCAAGAGACCTGCCTTGCATTTTGCAGGTAAATGCTTTTCCGACACGGAGGCAAGGTGGACGGGCCCGGAGACCTCTGCGTCTTCATCTTCATCTTGGAGTAAGTCATTGGTGTCGTCGTCTGGTGACATCAGATATTATTTCTAGTTTAGTATACGAAGATTGGTCAGTTTTTATTTTGAATTAACGACGCGAAAATTGCAGACGCCGAGCGCGTCGGAGCTTGCGGAGGTATACGCAGTAAGTTGGGACCTCTCCAGCGGAAGATTGATTAAGCTTCATGCACCCGTGCTCTTATCGATAAGCACCGTTGATCATGCTTTTCCGACGTCAACGCCAAACCCCTTTAAACTGAGCTCTTTTTGGTTCGTCTCTCTCGTATTTTCATTCCTGTATACTGTGATCAACTGGGTAAAATAATATTTCATAAATGCAGCTGCAACTAGACTTTGTACTTCTAACCTCGACGCCCCCATAAACAACACCCATAAAAACGACCCATATGTAACCGTATGTACTGTACATACTGTACAAGCCGAAAACACAGTTCAGATGAAAGGATAAGGTAGAAATCTCCCATACAACGATACAATCGCTGCATATATTCACACAGAATAACGGTATGTGCAAGAGGAATCAACATTCCTCAGTATCATCAATATTAATCATCCCTCCCAGATAGCTCAGCTCATCCATAATCTCCTGCATCATAGTCTGTACATGGAGGGAAGGTAACCGCAAAATATCCTCGTTCGCGTCTTGTTTCATTTGTGTGCCACTGGCTCGCGGTGTTAGAATACCGGAATCGAGTTGATGTGGGTTGCACGGATACGACTTCATCTGTGATGCAGGTCCGTATGCCGTTTGTGGTTTTTTTGCGATATGTAAGCCTGAGATTCGAATATCAGGCGAGGATCCCGCTGCCACTGGGGTGGGCGGCGAATGGGTGTCATATTCGTATGGATGTGGCAACAATTGCTCAGCCTCGCCTGTGATACGTAAACCGGCGATTCCGGCAAAACTCGTCCCATCTGATGAGAATTCGGCAGTTTCCATGGTCTCAACACTCCGATTGGAAGACAGATAACTATCGTTGTTAAAAGTAGAGCCGGAGGTCATGGAGCTTGGAGAAGCTGCATCTGTGTCGGTGCTGCACTCCGAGAAGCAACTGGCATTTGGGTGCAAGAAAGAGTCTGGTGAGTCAGCCGCTGATGCAGCAGTCGATGTCGAAAAGTGACTATGTAAAGCGTCAATGTCAAGCATGGGGGACTTGAAGACACCTATCCTTCGCAATTCTTCATCGAGAACTGACGAAGGGCTGTTCGGAAGGGTAGGTAAGCGTTTCCCATTCAGATCAAGGGTGCTACCGATGTCCAGTTTGCAAGTCACCATCAAAGACGGCGCATCACTGAAATCATACCCTGCGCTTGATGAATCTGAATCGTCTTGGACCGGGCTAGGGCGCCTTGATGATATTTCCACCGTAGGACTTTCGTACGCCCTAACCGGAGTTCTCATTGGGGACCTATTACCCCTGGTTCGAGATCTGGATCGGGATTCGTTTCCAAAGGGTGACACCGGCCGTACCCCATACATTTCAAGTGGAACTTGTAGATTCTGTCTTGAGTGCCCTGTTGCCGGTTTGCTGTGTGATGGAGACGATGTATCGCTTCGAGGGGTTCTTCCTCTCGAATATTCAACTTTGTCACTATCCGCATCCCTCCCACCAGAACGAGGCGCTGCGAAGTTCAGAAATGCCGTACGAAGCGCATTCCCCTTGGGTGCAGGAGGTTTTACATCCAACGCCAATCTCGGAGGAACACGAAACTTTCGACGTGCTGTGATGTCTCGGGGGTGTGAAGCACTTCGTCCATGAACCGGATGCTGGGGCGAGCTCAATATAGGTGAGGTCAAGGCCTCTCGAGTACGATGAAGTCCCGTAGACGTAAAAAGACGTGGTAACTTAGGTCTCGGGGGCGGTCTAGGGTTGAGGTACTTGTCGTCAGGATTCATCGTCTGGGAAATCGAGCCCTGCGACGTCATACTGTTCTGCCGTTTATGGCGTGGATCGACGGAAGGAAGATGAATAGGGACGTTAAGAACATTAATAGGCTGTCCAGGGAGGAATGGACATGTCGTGGTCCACGGCTCGGCTTCGTTGTAGTAATCGACATCATCGTCGAGCCGATACTAAAGATAAACACCGAGTCAGATCAATTGCCATGAATCCATTCGAAACCCATGGCCGTCCACAGGTCTACATACGTAGTACCAATATGTCCCACCCATTTTCAACCCACCGTCACGACCCGGCCGCGACGTACTGAGGTCGCCGTCGCATATTATATTCGTAAAGACATGGCAACCTCTCCAGTGGTCTGCCCCAATCCTCGAATCCCTCTCCATGACATATTCTTTCGTGAAGTTGTCCCATGATCCGAGGAGCTTTACCGAGTGTGTATTAGATGGGGTGCGGCTATAACCATCGAAGAGGCGTTAGCTAACCTTGAGTTCGCAAGAACCAGGATGTACATCAACTCACAGCATAAAAGTAATGAGAGTAGTTGCCGACGTGGAAACCATTCTGATGATGGTATAACGGGGAGCTGGTGGGGAGCTGTCGCTGTCAAACTGAACTGTGAACACTGGACCCAGTCGAGAAGAGGCTCAATAATGCACGGAGAAGAACGCCAGAACGATGCTATCTATTGAACAGATGAACGCTCAAATGCCAACAATGGAAATAAAGACAGTGTATGTAAAGGAGTATTCAGACGGAATCACAAGAAGGAACGACAGAAATCTCAGAAAAAAACACACAAAACAGAGAAGCTTGGAGCTCTCTCGATGCTTCAACAACTCATTATTGTGCACGGCCGATGGAATGGCCTGATTTAAGTCTCTTGTCAGTGAGCTTCGTAGATGACAGTCGAGCCCCAGGTTCCCACGCAGGACCAAACAAAGAGGTGCCTCAGCAGGCAAGTTATTTTTGTCCTCCAAACAGGCGCTGAGTGTTTCAAAGTTCAGGATGAAATCTGCTTCAGATTCTTTCTTGGAGGACGACCACAGCAACGGAGGACCAGTCCAATCCGGTGGGGCTGAGCGAGAAAGATCCGAGGGATCGAGCAGTGATGCGATCGATGGCGGCGCCTGGGAATCTCGGCAATAGTGATTGATCCCTGGGCTGATATTATGTGGATTGCGGATAATTGAAGAGGAGCTAGCTACACTATCTCAACCAAAATAGCGCTGTGAACAGCAATGGACTCCGTAGCAAGATGAAGCGGTTCCCTGAGACGATGGATGGGCGGTTGTTGAAACCAACGACGAGACGGCAGACGAATCTCCCAGAAACGAATTGCAGGACATGGTCCCCAAGGCCCTGGGCTCTGGAGGTTCTGGGAGAGGCCATGATGCCAAAAATAAGCCAGCAGTGACCTGGGCAATCGTCCTAGCAACAAGCCTGTTCGTTAGCTTGCCCGGAGATATCGATGGTGACTCGCCAGCGCGTCGGAGCCAGCTCACAGGCCGGACTGCAGCGGGTCGCGGTGACAGGCACGTGCACTTGGCGCATATGCGGCGCTACTAGTCGGATTGGCACAATCATTGGCTGTACTGGGGATTCATGTCCGCCCTTAATTTTGTGTAAGGGCCAATCGAATTTTGGGGGTGTTGAGGTCTAAACAAAAAGGAAGCCAATAAGAGTGCTCCCCTTACTTTATACAACCAATCATATAGTGTGATTGGAAAGCGATAAACCTAAATATAGTCTCTCAGACAGCTGAGGTACTGTACAGGACCAACACCGAGCGCTTGAACTACTTGTCGCCAAAGAGACAGAAACCAACGTCTGGACCTGTTCATGTTGTTGCATTAAAGAGATATATCCTCAATGGACCAATGGAAGAGAAACTGCGCATCCAGATGCACACTTCTTCGAGCAACAACAATGAATGAAACACAACACGAACCAGAGAGCATCAAAGCAAAACCACAAGTCGCTTTTTAGGCCAACCCAACTCAACCGTACCTAATTCTAACCTCTTCTTCCCGTTGCATTTCTGCGATCATATTTTCGATGCACGGCACCAAGCACGACTTTCAAGATACCATCCGCCGTCAGCGTCACGCCATTCTGTGCATTCCACGGAACCGTATCAACCATATCTCGCACGCCCTGCTGGCCCGAAAGCGCATCATCCAGTTCACGAAGATCTTCCGCTGCTTCAGGTTCATTCCCGACCTGGAAGAACTGAATCCCCACCTGCCACGGCTGGGCATTCAACCGATCCAGCATCCGCGCCGCGCTCACAATCACGCTCTCCACGTCGTCCGTGGGCACACCATCCGTGATGACAATTATGTTCAGCGGTTTAAGCAGCGTATCCGAATTCGCCGTACGGTTACTCGCAGCCCGAGCTACCAACTGATCGAGGTACGGTTTCAGAATCTGGCCAAGTCTCTTGCCCGTCGGAGTTCCTCCCCGTGGCGAGACCATAGTGAAGATCTCATGAACTTCCATGGGCGACGTGACGCCGTGATACGCGCCGGTGTCTGAGGCGGTATTGCGATTGATATGATTCAGAAAGTAGATGTCGATTCCATCGACATCACGCTCAGTGCAGATGGGTGCGATGGCGGCCAGGGCGGCTTCTGTTTCGCGCCAGCTGCGGCCGGCCATGCTACCGCTGTCGTCGATCAGGAACACGGTATCAAACTGAGTTAGAAACGCATAAGGCGAGTCAGCCCCGCCCCCGGGGTCTGCCATAGGCGTTTGCATTTGAGGAGTGTAAGCCGGAGGTGCCTCTTGAGGATATGCAGCACTCGCAGCTGGGAAAGGTTGCGGGTTGGAAAGAGAGCGACTGCCGTCGTTTCCGGGGCTGCTGGTGCGACTGCCACGCGATGAGCCACGAGAGAGCACAGAGTCCGGTCGTAGAGATGACTTTTTTGACCTGGAGAAGAAACCCATTTTCGTGATTGTATCCAATATTAAGAGGGATATGTAACAGAAGTTGTTACAATAAACGTTGCTCAAGAGAAGTGAAAGAGGCTTTGTCACGGCAAGTGAAGGAGGTGAGAAAGCTTAATAAGTCAGCTGTTCACAGGTCAGGAATGCGCATTCCAGTATTCTTATAATGCTTTCACGTTATGTTTTCCCTTGGGCGCGGAGATGCCATTATTGACACCACAGTATATGAATCATCATCCGGCTCCCCAAGGCAAACTTTCCTCCTCACTGCCCTCCCACTGAACCACGGCATGGAGCTCTCGCGACCCATTCCGGCGCATGATGCAGTTGCGCAAAAGCGCCAGGGCAGAATGACGTTCAGCGGCAATCACTAGTTAGTTGCTATAAGATAATGGTGCAGCACGAATCGCACAAACACAGTTGTCCCACTTCCGCTCCGCCCGGGCTTGTGTCCCAAGACTTGGAAATTGCCGCTCAATTCCGGTGGTCGGTGGTCGGCGCCACAGGCCACAGAGGGCCACCCGCTTCCGGCGCTTAGCCGCACCGCCCCCCGGGGCACTGCAAAATAAGTTAGTCATTCCTCACCACACAGACGCATGGATAAGGTGATCCCTGTGATCTTGCGCAACGATTTGGATCTGCCTTACCAGCGGCTATGGAGGAAATAATGAGTGCATGAGTTATCGTTTCACTGTTTCGGCGTTGGGTTTGACTAAGCGCCGGTTTTAGCTCGGTGATATCGTAGATGTGCCCATTTGGAGGGCCGTGGACTGCTCCCCGAATTAATTAGCAGGCAGTAAACCCTTGCCGCTCATGAAGGTCGACATACAGCGGCGGTCTTGTAAAAGCGCTTAGAAGGTCTCACTTCACTTCTCCTTGAGGTTTGTGTTGTACAGTACAGTAGTACCGCGCTGCCATCCTTTGCGCGCACGCCAAAGTGCACCCATTTGAGTGTTGACAGCTCATGAATAATGAAGTCGAGATTTGTCTATTTATTTAGTTCTATCTTATATCGTGGTGTATGTATATATATAGACGGAAAGACATTCTGGCACGAATACCAGTCGTCCTATCAAATGGGGTATACTGGGACCAATTGAGCGTCTGCCTTAGAGCTCCGAATCCGACGAAGGAGCAGAGGCTATACACTCATCGATGGCCAGCCTAGATTTGAGAACGCCTGCCATCCACGCCCCCTGATTGATACCAAATGTATGTGTGATATACTCCAGCCGGCCGATGATCCACAAGCGTACATCCGGCATGTCGTGAGCCGCCTCTGCCGCAAGATACAACGGCCATAACAGCAAAAATCCACCTAGCGCACAGGCGCCAGCGGGGTTGACGGAGAGCGTATTTGAATCCCAGCGTATCATTTCCAGCGAGAATGGAACACTAGCGCAGATATCCTGAGCTATTTGGCGCATGTCATGCTGCTCTTGCTGGATCTTCTCGTATATCTCACATGGGAGTTGATGTGATCGTGGGGATGACGCTTCGAGTTCGAGGAAAGCCGCGAAGATCGTGCCACTCAGCGTAATGCGACCTGCGCGATACCCATTCCAAAAGTTCACCGCATAGAAATCAGGGAAGACGTGGAAATAATCCCCGTACACGAACTCTGGCGAGAGAAATGTAGAACCTCCTTCCTGGTTCATGACTTTTCGAATGTCGTAGTGGCCCTTAATCGAAAGCTCAAAAGAAATAAGGTCATCTCTTAAATCCAGCGCCATATGCAGGATCTCAAGGGTGGATGAGAGTGCCCCATCCTTCACTGCAGCACGCAGATTAGCCAGCCTGGTTAGGAGTCCCGTCAGACTTTCTATGACAAAATCTGAGAAAGTTATGCCTGATCGGTCCCGATCCGACAGTAGCCCGGCGGTGGCAGGGTCGGCATACGTGTGAGTTACAAGGCAGCCAGATATCTATCACAGACTTGAGTACAAAGGCGCCTACTTATATATGATACTGAAGTGTGCTGTGACTTACTATTTGCCCACGGACTTGAATGAACGTTCGGGAAGCAGCCACATTTTCAGGTTTCTCTCGAGCTCTAAGCCTTAGCAGTGCAGTTGCTCCTTGCATATGACGTCTCCAAGTATGGACGGACCCCGGACCGCGGCATGTTATCACCTACATCAAGTGTTAATGAAATTTTACGACGCCAGAAGGGCGACTACCGACCTCATACATCCCCAAAAGCATCACAGCATCCAGGGTCGGAGCCGACTTTGCATGTTCCGGGTTTGCTAATCGTGCATTGATTAGAGCCAATGCCCTCGCATGTTGTTCCCCGGCTGCAAGCCACATGGACCGTGATTTGGTAATGTTAGACAAAGATGCCAGGCCTACAGCAGACATACAAACCCACAGGGTTTCATCCTCAACGAAGGAGTGGATGAGAGGTAGATAGCCTTGACAGGCTGGTCCAAGAACTCGAAGTGAAGGGTCAAAACAGGAGGTGAAGAAACAGAGCCCTTGATGCTTGAGCTCTATGGTAAGCGGGCTTGTCGGAGGTGGGCTCGTATGATCGAGCTGCAGGTGTTGATGCCGCCTTGCAGGGTCTAACAAAGCTTGGACGGACGCAGCATTTTCCCCAACTCCCAATCCGCTTGTAGCTGCTTGTTTATTTTGGCTTGGGCTTTGCCGCCGCCCTAGCTCAGTCTGCTTTGACGATGCACGCGCCTTGTTTGCTACTTTCTGGGATTCGTCTCGGAATAGCAGATCTAGCTGGTCTCGGTAACCAGGACAGGTATGATTGGCACGGAGGCACTGGCCACAAGAAGGTTCACCTTGATCGCACTGTATACCAAATTAGTTCGTTGTAAAATCATACCACCGCTGAGGCGCTGATTCATTGCACATCCCCGACACGAGGCACTGGGAGGGCATTCTGGAAATGCTTTCGTGACATACCTTGATTTTTCTACGTCGGCATTGAAAGCAGCCCTTGCTTGGTTTTCCACAATACACCATTGCTACAAGCAATTATCGACAGGATCAGACGGATATGCAGTCAGCTGGGGAGGTTGGGCTGTTGCTTCGATGCAACTGAATATTCAATGAGACCTGGGACATCATGGCACCAAAGCCAGCGGGGGATTGATCTTGAAATCAAGAAGCCATCCTTGGCCGCAAATCTTGCTGCCTGCCATCGTTCATCATTGGACCTCAAGCGCAGTACTGCAAGCCTTCTACTCGTTATCCGCGCGGAGGCTTTGCAGTTGGATTGACGTTCATGGAGTTCCAAATTCCGCCGCGCCTTTGACTGGAGCTAATCCTTTTTAGGAATGCAGTGCGAGCAACACGACCCTAATCCCAATTTGCTTTGGCTCCCATGCATTGCCAAGCCTTCCCGTCTGCCATTCTTTCGGATTTCCGTTGAAGTCAACCTCGTTCCTGACCTCATGTTCCTGTATGGGTTGAGTCTCCCTTGACCAGCTTGTTTGAAAATCCCCCAGCGTTGAGTATTTATAACTCTTGCGACCGCTCGCGATCAATGTAATACGTTCTGCTGTTTTGGCTTCCCTGGGCGGGAGGCTTCTAAAAAATCGTGTTAAATCAACGCGGATTCCGCATTTCTACGCTCGAAAAGAGCATTAGGCTCTTTCTTTTCGTTACTGACGCTTTTCGCGGCGTTATGGAAGGTGAGAAACTGCGACACCCGCAGCGTAGCGGCGAAAATCTGGCAACAACCAGAAACACAACTATGCGGAACTCGAAAGGACGCAGAAGGCCTTTCTCCACTTGATGCAGCCATTTAACAGCAAAAAATCCAGCAGAATGGCGAGAGCAGAAGTCCTCAAGGCGACGAACCGTCTTATCACCGTTCAGAACGTTACACTCGCTTCCTCCCTCAAGATTCGCTAGCAATCGAGGCGACTTCGAGAGCAAGAAGCGAAACGAGCGCTTTCGAAGGCACCCTGGGCGCAGATTGCGAAGACCCCCTCCTCAAGACAGCGACTCAAAGCGCAAGGGACGGACACGCTGTTTGCGCTTTTTCTGCTGGCAAGGTGTGCTACAGTGTGTATTCCGCGGAGCTTCAATACTGAGATTCAATCTTTGATTCCATAATTCTTTCCCTACGGAGTACATGTGGAGGTTTATTCACCGACTACCCAGCCCCCGGAAGTGATCCTTCCTGCTTGATGCTATTTTCTCTGCTGCAAGGATCCCTTGTTTTCTTCCTCGGCACAATCCACTCAATGCTGAAGTCCGTTTTTTGCAGCCTTGATCAATTACTCAAGGTTGCCAACTATATCGCGGTTGGTGCTGCCTGTGTCCTTCACAGACCGTTTCTCAGGAATCAGTTCAATTATGAACCTTTCCCTGGAGAAAGAATGTTGAAAATTACGAAAAAGGGTTAACACAAAAGCAGCATGCTTAATCATATCACTGCCCAATCATTTTACTCTATTGCATCATGAAGACTGCGCCTGAGTTCTTTTGCCAATTGCAAAGACAAAAAAGATCCAGACTCCAGCAATGCACTCCAGGGCACAGTCTGCGCCTGGCACGTTCCCACCCTGCACTGCAACACTGGATTAAATCCATATGTTGCAGCTGAAGGCCATGTGGGAACAGACAATGGAGGCCACGGACTATTCCTGGGCTGTATGATACCTAGGTCCGCCCCGAAGAGTACAGGAAGTGTCAATTGGAAGGAACGAAAACTCTGGCCATGGCGGTCGAAAGAGCCTCATTAGGATAAAATACATATAAGACTCAATTCTTCTCATCCAAAGTTGTTCCAAATTTGATAGTATTCTGTTTACTCAACACAATCGCCCTTCTAGGTCAGTCAGTAGATATCGAGAGTTCAGCATCGGTAAGTCAACAGATCTTCTTAAATCACCTTGACTCTTGAATAATACTAATGAGTGGGACAAGCTTGCCCACCGAGACTGATCCACACACATACTCGAAAGACCAGAAGCTCAGCCACGCGCACGCGGAGTTTAACCCACCCTCAAACAAATCAAGCGACACGCCTACATACAAATATGAAACTACAGACGCTCGTTTTCGCTGGCCTCGTCCTAGCCACCGGCTCTTCTGCCGACCGTCTCCTCACGAACACCGCTTGTCCCAGGGTGGGAAGATGCAACTCAAAGGGAGAATTTCACACGGCTTTTGGAATGTATCATATTGACGCCAATGAGGGTTGCCGGGGTACTTCTGTCCCAGGCATGAAAAACATCTGTATGGATTGGGGTCGGGCCAGAGGGCACTTTGATTTTGTAAATCAGCCGAAGAGGTGCTTGAAAAAGGAGGAGACGGATGTCTACAACGGACCGTGTGCCGATTCCTCGTTGCATTGTTACCGAACATGGTGGAATGAAGTTCCGTGCAGCTGGTAACTTGATGGCTACGGAAGACGTTGATGTTGATGTGAACATAAATTATCATGGTCAAGGCAATAGGAAATTCAATACGGGGGAGTATGGAAAATCAATGCCTTACGAGAATCCACCTTGTATTCATTTGTTTAAATCCTTTCCCTTTACACAAGGAGGGAGGAAGCGCGTGTCAATTTCATTCAAGTTTTTTCTAGAGAGTTGTCAAGAGGGCTTGTGACGCCCTTCTTAGAAACTAGACGAAAAAGCGTAAGCACACTCGTATGTACTGTAACTACTGTACAGTACTGTACGTACTTGGAAAGAGCTACCAACTGCTCCCGAAACTGTTGGGGGCTTACGTAAGCAGGCTGCTTACAAAGCTCATTGTCATTCCCGGACTTTGTTCGGCGGAACGTTGTTCCGTGGTCAGCTCGTCTGATCCCATATAAGTAGGACCATCCGACCCTCAGTCGGCATAGCCAATCATAAGCTTGTTATACCTCTACAGGTTATGAGCGCCTTTTTGCTTCTGCTGCTCAACGATCCAATATTTTCCACTATTCGCTCAGTATTTGATTTGAGCAGCTTCATGCGAACATGCTCGTCCTTTCCACGATCGATTTGACCCAGAAATGATTAAAATCCAAAATATGCGATCATCCAGCCGAAATACCACTGCCACAGCAACATGAGACGGATCGACACGGCTTCTCGCATGGGAAAGCGAACCGCGGCTTCGATCCTGCAAGGAAAACAAGGGCATTAAGCTTGGATTGAAAGGACTCGCATTAAGAAAGTTCCCTATAATGGATAAAGAGGCTTACGCTTTGTTAAGGATTACCTGCGTAAGAAAGCGGCGGAGATGTTCGTACTTCTTAAAAAGACTTACACCATTGTGGAATAATCTCGCAAACATGAAAGACTTGCTTCATCCTTTGAAGCCACAAAGATTGGGCTTTCTGTCGGTTTCTCTGGTGGGAATACTAAGAAACGAAAGACTTAAAGTCCAGTGGGAGAACCCGGAATCAGAGAAGTTATTCCACACAAGAACCAGAAACTCCCATCTCCTGAGCAAATCCTTTTGAATAACTCGTTGAATCTGCTTATTTGCAATTCTCTTTGAAAACTTCTGACACTTTGCTAATTACTACTTGTTACGCTATGAAAATGAGCAACTCTACTAGAAAAACGAAGAACGTACCTACCCTCACCACGAAGAACTGGCCAACGTGGGCCAAATACTGGAAGGATATCCTTACACTGCGGGAGCTTTGGTGCTTTGTTGACCCGGACCAGAGCGAACTTCCCATGCAACAAGGGGATAAAGATGACTTGAAAGATATTCACGAAAGGATCATCGAAAGCATCAGCGAAACATGCTATACAGCATGCCCCGAATCCTCTACCCTTCGTGAAAAATGGAAGGCTTTAAAAGAGCTTTGCGACAAAGGTCTTGAGAAGATAAAGAAGAAGCTTGGGGAGGATTTTAACAACACCTTCTACGATCCAGATACGGATACGGCAGTCACATTTGCGGTTCGATTAAGGGATAATTGGGTCGCCTTGCGAGGTGTAAGTCCTAAAGAAACTACGGATGAGGCAGGACTACGCCTCCTAAGCCGAATCCCGGATAAGAATCTTCTTCGCCATATGGAAACGAACTGTAAGACCTTCTTAGATGCGGTCACTTATATTGAAACCCAAGGTTTTACACCACCCGTTTCGTCCGATAATACAACCGGCAAGGCGCTAGCCGCAAAAAGAAGGTCCAACCGAAATAATCACAACACCGGTGGTCAGCCCTATCCAAACACACGATCTCGCGGAGGAAGGGG
>JACRYM010000083.1:0-59478 GCA_014839905.1 Aphanoascus verrucosus
ATAAGAGCCTACGAAAAATAATGAATAATAATAATAATAATAATAATCTCGTCTATATACACGGACGCGGAGAAGAATATCTGCGGAATTTGACGGTCGGAACACAGGAGGCCGTGAGAGAGGGAGTAATTTGCTCTGGCTCGATTCTGAATCGAGACATTCTAGTGGACAAATGGCTAGCTCGTTCCTGACAACCTTGCGGAGGGTTTGCATCGCTTCCTCAAGGAACAAGGAAGTATGGATGCATTGCCCAGTCCAAAGTTGGGACCTCAGCCCACACCTCTGGAAGTCGTCGTACATGAACAGAACCGGCATCACCCGCAAAGTACAGTAGGTTATGAGACGTAGCCTACGTCAGGCCCTGTAGTTAAAGTTGAGCTGAGTCTGAGCGGCAGAAGTGAATGTGTTGAGTAGGTTTACCTCCTCCAACCAGCAAAAGCGGGTTCCTGCTCATGAAAGCATACCACAGTATTGGTAATAGAAAGACCTGTGGTGAAGCTTTCAACATCTGGATGTCAGTTCTGCGGTTCGGCTCCCCCACCCCTAGGACCGCGATCCCAGCAAGCGGCGGTTCTAGACAAAGCGTCCCACCCCATGACGTAGATTTATCTTGAATGCCAAATAACAACCGGCTGGCTGGACTCAGCGTGCACGAAACAATCTTCCCGCCTCCACTGGCGGAGAGGCGCGATGAAATCACGGTCGTCCGACACAAGATACGAACCAGCGGGGCCTTGGCCCTTGCGATGAGGACTTGTCTGAGTACACAGTATCCTCACCGGCTTGCAGGTGCCAGGGCGCTAACAATAGCTTACAAATGTTCATCTGCACTGTTTGTGCTGTTTGCATAGTTTTCATCGACTGAGCAACCAGACAAGCGAAACCAACAAAGCACTCCAAGAGCGAACACCGCTTTATCGATCCCAGGCCTCGCGTGTCGAGTCCGCAGTCAGCCGACCAAAGTTCTTTGCGTTACTCCGAATCGTGGTTAATGGTTGTCCTTGAGTCAAACTATCCGCAACTTTCCGGGTCGGTCCTCAGCCGCTTAGCACCAGCGAGCTTAAGAATCTGCTGAATCGCTGGAGCTTCGATATCTCTTGAAGTCCTCTTTGTCTTGTCTGAGATATAGGAAACGAATTCACTTGCCGAACCGTTATGCCCCGATGCCGACGGGAGAGACTTCATTATCTGGCCCATTTTTCTCTGTCTCTAGAATCAGCAGACTTGTTTGTATTCTGCGTTTTCCCTCTCCGCTCTCTGTCGCGAAAAACTTGGCTTGGATTGTGCCAACTGGCTGGTAGCAGTGCGCTGAAAGAAGTTTTACTCAGTTCCTGAGAGAAATGCTTCAGTTAAAGTCCATCATGGTTTAGAGGCGATACAAAAAGGATTCGGGATGTTCTGGCACAAACCGAGAGAATCCAATGCAGAGTCCACTGTGTCGTCTGAGAGTATCATGGATATCGTCTCGATGGCAGAAGAGAATTCATCGTGGGCCTTGAGACTGTATATGCTGACGCATGATTTTTGGTCTTGGAATTTTTGGATTTGTTGATTAGTAGCACTACCCAGTCTGCCTGGGTGGTCGTTTTTCTTCTCATTTGACGCTCGAAGCATGGACAAAGCAATCGAGATAACATCTTGTCATATCTGCAGCATAGGATATGAGGGATTGCATTGTTGACGAACACTTAGGACAAAGGAAAAATGCCACAACAGGTTCATGCAAAAGCCAGCTGGGGCAAGCTGTTTTCATGAGACGGATGAGGTATGCATGAGGAGGGAACAAAGACACTCGAAGTCGCTTTTTCAAAGTCTCGTGGACATATTTGCCCGATGGTAGCCCTATGAGGACTGGGAGAGTTTCTTCTTCGTCAACATGACGGGCTCAGTTTGGGAACGACATCGAGACTTCAGGTGACCGTAGCACGATTGCCAAAAATGGCAACCTTTCTGGAATTTTACTTCGAGACTTCACCTCACCTCGAGGATTCACACTTCGACGTTTCACCTCACTTTGAAGACTTCATCTCCATCCAAGGCTCCGAAGAGCCAATGCTGGACATGAAGTCGCCTATGTTGCTCTCGTTCAACGGCGTTGACGAGGTACCCGAACCTTCGGATGATGAATGCAGTAGTGTGTTAGGAACAACCTCGTCACCCGAGGAGCATTCAAGGAATGAAATGGACAGCAGCCATGACAATGATAGCGATGTGGAATCTCTTCCTCACAGACCTAAAGGAACACGGGTGAGTGAAATCGAAACTTCATGCGAATGATTAGATGGAAAGTGAGGGCTGACGACGAAACCCCTCCCGGTACGACAGGCCCCTTCGCTTTCTGGATTTCCGTACCATGACGCGATGATACCAAGTGAATACTTTGTCAAGCTCAACGCTCGCTTCAGACATAACCTAGCTTCAATTCGAGAGGAACGAGACGAGGCACTCAAGCGCTGGAGCCAGACGCAAGCCACCAATATCCGTCTCGTTGAAACTCTGCGAGCTGAAAGAGCCAAAAGAGCCCAGCTTGAGGAACGCTTAAAACCCTTCAGGTCGACGGAAATTGTCAATATACCCGTCTGGCCTCCATCTGCTCCTCTGACCCCTCCCATGTCAGCGACAGGGGCGAATATTGATGAAGAGGTTTCAAGGCCAGACCGCCCAGTGCAATTTCTCTACGACAATCCGCTTTACCAGGGCTATGAGCTCAACGTCAACATCATTCTATTTCGGATCAAAACTCTGATTGAAGATAAACGACCTGGCAAAGCGAGTTTGCTCGTCGATGAGGCCCTTGAGAAGGCGCAGAAGCTCAAATATACTCCAATCTACGCAAAATGTCTTTACTGGAAGGGCAGAATCCTCCATCAACAGGGTCAGCGGCAGGAAGCTGCTAGGACGTTCTTGGAGGCCATGCCTTGTATTGGCAAATATAGGGAAGGTGAAGAGTTGAAGACGTGGTTAATGAGATATGAAGTTTATATCCAAGAGCTATCCGGCGGGCAGCAGGTCGAAGGCACCGCGGTTACTAGAAAGCGACCTCCTCGATATATGTGTGTTCCTGCCGCTGACCTACCCCCAACTCCATGACCCCGGATACTAAGGGACTGCAATGTGCGTTGACAGCTTGCTGCATCCAAGCCTTTCAACCCCACCTTTCAAGGGCTTTCTTAGTATTTTGCTATATATTATATTCAGCTATTTTATACGGATATGAAGGCTTAATCGTGCGCGGATTTATCTAAGCAGCGATGCGAGAATAGTAGATGTCATACATTAAGCAAGCTTCGAACAGCACAATTGCAACTGAGACGCGAGAATTCTATAAGTAGTACCAGTGTACAGTAGAGCAGTTGAGGTCGAAATCAGACGATACTAGCATCATTCATCAAACCAAAGATCATCTCATCTCTCTCGTATGAGATAGACCCACCCTTCTGCCCCCAAGAAAGCGGCGCGACTTCGTCCAACTCTTCGAAAGTACGCTCGTGGCTGCTGAACAATTAAAGAACTGATTCTCAATCTGCCAGCTCCTGCAGAAATCGTTGAGCCCCCTCAAATAACAGAGGAGATGAAGGAGATAGGCGTCACAGCCTATCATAGAACTTCGACTTGAGCGACCATTGCTTCTCAGTTTCTATAGAGCGTAGTGCTTCATGAATTCCCATTGCATATCTTCCAAGGGAAGTGTTCTCTCCCAACAGCGGCTGAAGAAGCTCTTGGTGATCAGGGCCCTTCTCGCGGAAGACTTCCATCTCGGGATGACTATTGAAATAGGCATCCATCTCTTCGGGGTCGGCGTACGGACCCTGTCGTCTCCGGTTCCAAAACCAGCTTGGAACCTCGAACTGGTGCTTTAAAAAGAGCTTCCAGATACGCTGGAACTCCCTCCAACGATCTTTGCAAATTCAATAGTGATTTGCTGGTCGCCGGTGGCCATGCGTTCGGCTTGGTAGGCGGCACGAATCCACCCTGCTTCCTCGAAAGTGCCATTGGTATAAAGACCGCGCTTTTTGGCCTTTACTAGCGCGTGGAGCATCGCCTCCTCCATGTCGTGACTCCATACAGTCTGTTCATTGTCGGGACGAGGCTGCTTTGCGTGGGATTCGTCCGATATTCCCTGCAAAGACTCTGAAGATTCGGGGAGTGCACTTCGAGTTCCGTCCATGTTCAGGGAGGGTATAAGAAGTGATGTAGATGGAGGAAGCGCGAGAATGCCAAAGGTCAAAGGAGATGAGAAAATGGATGTTTGTTGGAATAAATGATCGAGACAGAGATCAAAAAGCGAGGTTGTGGCTTTTATAAGCGATTCTCGTTAACGAACCTAAAATCTTGTAGTTATTTGAACGGAAAACCGTTCAGAGAACGGGTGAAAACCGAACAGGTCCCTGAGTTCTGTCCTGTTGTCTGCACCCAAACGAGCTGCGGGTTTAATTACGCGCACCGCATACGTAATCAGCAACAACCATGGCTCCCACACTCATGATTGCAGCTATCAACGCATTGACAGAATTATTATCGAGAATATCATATCCGGCTTCAACCTTTCTACTTTCTCGTTTCACTTCAGCTGGGTTGTCGGCAACTTTGCCTGAAGCATCCATTTCATGCCTCCATCGTCTTGGTGTAACCGCATTGACGACATCTTCTGTCAACCGTAACTGTGTGATTTGTCGGACTGCTAGGTCATCGAGACCGGTAGAAATCGCAGTTCCAGGGTGGACGAGGACCTAAAAGCAGAAAAGGGTGGGTTAGGTACAGCACGATAGTCGATCACAGGTAAAAGGGCACTTACTTTGCTCCCTCCCTCTCCTTCCACCACCTTACCCGTCCGTTTTTCAACCACTGTCGCCTGTAGCAGACCACCAAGCACGCTATCCAAGATGCTACCCAGAGTTCCCCAAATGGTCACGGCTACCACCCACAATGTTTTCTCCTTTGGACCCCAAGCCCGGCCACCGTCCAGTCCCGTCTTTGTAAATCCCACTTGGGAGCCCACCGGACAGAAGGGGAGCAATAGTACGGAAGTCACAGCTATTGTGAAAGCCCCTAAAGCCCCAGCACCAAGGCCACCCAGCGTAACGCCGCCATTTGTCCCACGAGGTACTTTCCGGAGTGTGAGGGAGGTTATTAGTCGTGGCTGGGATTTCGATAGGATGCCGAGTTCGCTCGAGTAGGTATCTGCAGCTACAGCGGCATAGTTCCTGTTTCGATAAATAAAGGGCACGATGTCAGCATGGGTCGATTTATCGGGGAAATCATATCCCCACTGGCAATGGGTCGACACGAAGAGCGACTCACGCCACAATTCCAACCATTAGGAGGTCTCCTCCGTAGGCAAAGCACGTAGGATCCGTTCCTCCATTCCAGTATACCTGTCTAACGTGTAGGAGTATCAAAATCGATGCAACTGCTGAGTTCGCGAGAACTTGCACATGCGTCCTCGGACCTTCACCTCCAGCGGATCCGGTGGCTGAGACGGTGAGTTTCGCCTTGACATCGTGTTTAATCTACAAGTGACGAAATGGCAATCAGAAACAGTTTCCTTCCATGGTCCCGTTGGAGACGAATGCTGACCTTTGTTGTTGCCGTGCCGCCCAGGAAGAACACGCACAAAAAAGCGAACGGCGCTGCGGAGGGATGGAGGGCATGGATGATGGCTGTTATTGCAGCGAAGATAATTCCGGTCGGGGTCAATGATTTGCGAGACCACGCGCGATAAACGAGTAGGAGAGTTGCTGGGACTGCGACTATGGGCTTCATTTTTGTGGTTGGTTGACTGCACGGTGCACCTTGCGAGCTCGCGTTGCTAGCTTTAGGACCTGCTAATTAGCAGTTCACCACAATGGATGCGAAAGAACGACGTGCAAGACATTTAACCTGATGAGGAGCAATACTTTAATATTGCTTTCGGACGCAGGTTGTATAAAGTCAGTGCTGGTGTCTGAAGCTCTTCTCTGTCACCTCCGCCGTTCGTGTTACAACTCGGAGTTAGCCGCAGACTCCGGGATGGTGATGACGTCCCACAGTCCACCAGCAACGAGAGGTCGCATGGCATCGTTTCTATCAAAAGTCCACATTACTCCTTACTCGTTTGTAGAAAGACGGCAACATTATTAGAGAGATCCTCTGAAGAGCAATTGTTGATTTCTCTATCTTTTTGACTGTATCTTCATCACTTTGAGACAAGGTGATTTCAATATCAAACCAAGCAGAGATTCTCCTCATCAAGTTACCTCAAAACACCGCTGCTCTCTTGACAAACTGGCCGTATTAGTGATAGTCAAATATGGAAGGCATGGTAAATGCCATTTTAAAATCACGCACTTTGTCCAAGCTGTCAGTTTCCCGCGTTGGGTATCCGACACAAACGCCCTCCTTGTGTCGGTGACGGCCTTTGAAGGAAAGTTAATTCGAGATGGCATTCACCCGACTTCATGAGGCAAATCAGAATGAGGGAAACTTTCCCAAAAGCGTAGTCATCAAAAAGGGCGAAGATAAGATGGACTCGACATGATACCCCACGAGAAGTATCTCTCCGGCACGGTCATGATCCGGCCGCGGAATGGAATTCGAAGTTGACAACGACCGGTTACTCGTGAGATGAAAACCTTCCCACACCGGAGGGAGATGAACATATACCAAAGAAATCGTCCATAATTCAGATTCAGAGGTGAAACCCACCGTGCTCAGTAGGTTCGCAAAAGCGCCATAATCCTGCCGCTCTCGCCGCACTTTGAACAGCGCCAACCTCCCGCATGTCAACGTGCCGATTGATATCAGCGTAGCGAACTTCTTCTTTCTCACCGTCTTTGGTACCAGCCCCTCGTCGCTTTTTTCCGACATGCGCATCCGGATGGTACTGCTCCATGACGTGTACGTACATATCCTTCGAGACATTTTGTGCCAGCCAGCGCATGATCTCCTTGCCTTCGTCCTCCATTCCGGGCATAACAAGATGTCGTAGCAGTACGCCGCTTTTTGCAACACCGTCGGCCGTAAAGCACAAGTCACCAACTTGCGCATGCATGGCCTTGATACTTTCCATCGCAGTCTCCGTGTAATTATCGGCCTTAAGTAACCTCTTCGACGAACTAATTTTCCATACCTTGAAATCCGGAAGATATATATCAACGAGTCCGTCCAAAAGTTCGAGGGATTCAAGCGAGTCGAAGGCAGAAGTGTTGTAGATAATGGGCACCTTCAAACCCAAATCTCGTGCGTGAAGGATCGACAAGACGACCTGGGGAACGACATGCTCCGGAGTAATCAGATTGATATTATGAACGTTACCAACATCCTGCAACTTCATATACCATTCCGCAAGCTCTTCAGGCGTCAAATCGAATCCTTTGCGTTGATGGGCAATATCCTATGCGCACAAAAGTTCAAGTCAGTCAAAATCAAAATACACCATAAGAAGTAAAAGGAACGACTTCATTAAACTCGAGACGACACACATGGTTCTGACAGAACACGCATCTCAAATTACATCCCGAAAAGAAAACCGACCCACTCCCATTCCATCCTTGCACACACGGCTCTTCTCCGAAATGCGGCGCAATCACATTAACCTTGACTTTCTCTGCGCCAATCAGGCAATGTCCCGTCTTCTCATAACGATTGACACCACATAATCGCGGGCACAAGTTGCAGTTGGCGAGATGAGAATGGGCGAGAGAGCGCTTCTTGGATGCGTCTGCGGACGAGAGGAGGTGGTAGCGGGGTATGTAGGAGTCAAGGAGAAAGGGAGGCGCAAGATGAACGGAGCGAGTTTGTCGCCCTACGGCTCGAGATAGGGAATTCAAGTTGGACCGCGTGAATATCCGCACGAGAGGTGTGAGTGCTGTTGACATGGCTGTTTTCTTTGCTTGTTACTGTGCGGAGTAGGAGTCGTGGACGTCGGGATTAACGCGGACAGGAGATTTAACTCCAGACCGCCCTCACTAGCCACAGATCAGCCACATATGAAATGTGGCAGAATAGTGATTATATAGGCGTCGTAGTTTCCATGAAGAAAAGGGGCAAGACGACGACAGCGAAGTCAAAACAAAAGGGCCAGCCAATGGTTCTTCTCTTAGAATTCCATTGCATTCAGCAAGCATGAGTGATATCTATAATACATCCACTTGCAGAGAACTGCGAATATCCCACCCATATATACATTGTTCAAGCCAACTCCATCAAACCTCCGCTAACCGAAACCCCCAGAATGATAACTAGACAGAGTCCAACAGACACTCGTCTCCACGGAGGTTCCATACATATCATTGAGGCTCGAAAATCCCCGACCGATATAAGACTTCAGAACAGAAAAAAGGAAACCGCAAACCAACCAAACGAGCCAATAAAGGACGTAAGGAGGAGAGCGATGGTGGCAAACAACACAGGCATATCCAAGACACCCATAATATACAGTCGGTCAAACACCAACGACCATAACCACCCTCTGGTAGGTCGAACCTTTCGAACATCACATACATAGAACCCAAACCCTCAATAATGAAACAAATGTGCATATCACAAACCCCGCCCTCTTTTGAAACGCCCGCTATGATGCATTGATATGTGTAGCGTAGATGAAAAATAAGTGTCGAAAATGGTGAGACATTGGACATCGAATCTGAACATGGTCGCTCATGGCTCGTTCAAGAGAAGAAATACTGGCTGTTCTTTAATCGTTTGACGTCAAAGTCACCCTAAAATATACGAGTTAGAATACTTGAAACCAAAAGCAAGGAAAAAATTCGTGTTCAAACACGTACCTTGGATGGAATGGCACGGAACGTCACCGGCAGCCAAACCCAAGGTGCTGATTTAGCATTGGATTTGCCCTTCGGTTCTGGGATTTCGTCCTCAATATTTTCCAAAGGATCAATTTCTGCAAACTCCTCACCAGGCGAGGCGGCATCCTCCTGTACCTCTAGGGAGTCGGCAGTTGCGACCTCCTCTGGTGAAACGTGACCCACGCCGGCGACACCAAGGGATTGAACAGAGACCAGTGAGGTGTCGGCGTTCTTGGAAGCGGCGTAGATGCTGCCAGGAGTGACCATCGATTCTCCTTCTTGTCTTTCAGCCTCGTTTTCGGAGCGAAGGAGCTTGATACGTTTATATTCAAGCAGGAGCTCGTCAAGCTGGTGCTCCTTGCCTTTACCCCTGTTGTTTTGCAACCGCCAAGTGTTGATCTTCTTCGCCACTGCGGACTTGGGTTTCAACTTAGCAAGATAGAGATTATTCGAGTATCGGGCTTTGAATTCCGCAGCCAGTCTTCCAACGATGTCCTCGGAATGCATGCGCACAAAGGCATCGCGCAGAACACGGTTCATCGTATCAATATCGGCAGCGTGTGTCCAGAACGAATCGTGAACAGCAGAGAAAGAAAGACCCAGCTCGTCGCACTTAACAGCCGAAAGCATCATATGCGTGGCATCGAGGGAATGGATAAAATTGGGAGGGAAAGCTTGAAGTTGCTTGCGTCGACTAACGATGTCCGAAGCGTGAGGTTCCTTGATGCTGAGAGTCTGTACAACCGTATCGACGCGGCGTGTTCGAGCTTCTCGATATGGCTGTACGACTGGCAACTTCAAGGGGGTAGTCCAAATAACAGTCGACCTGAACATTGACGACAAGTCATCCTTCTTCTTTTTTTTGGACACTTTGGATTTCACGGTGGAACTAGCTCTGTCCCGCAAAGTCGCCTCAATATCCTCGATTTGTTCGGCGGCCAACGATTGGGTTATCCGATTTGCGCAATCACCCAGCCAGAACTGGATATCGTGAGCCCCAGTAAACATTGAGCTCAGGGCGGCAAAAATCTTTCGAGTGATATATGTTGAAGCTCTGCTCATAAGGTTTTCCTGTTCGGAAAGTTCTGGATAGTACTCGCGAAGCTGTTTCTGAACTTGTCGGATTGCTCCAAGGAAAGTGACGCCGTACACGTTCGTCATGACCGTCTGTTTGACGATCTTCCGATTGATCTTATCTTGGAGTAGTTTTCCAAGTTCTTTACCGGCAGCAGCATCCTTCAAAATAGACTTATGGACGTGATCCGCAACGGCCGAGTAGATATCCGATGGGCGATCAGAGGGTTCGAGGTTCACTTGACGAGCGCCAACGACGTCACCTCCGAGAGCGGCGTAATGTTGCAGTCCGTTGCAAGAACCGTCCTGGTGAATAGGTAGATGAGACACGTATTTGGATGGATCAGCACAGGCCAAGGCGTTCTTCAATTCGACGCAAGCTGCTAAGCACTGGAAAGGATCAGCAGCTTTAAGCCACCAGGCTCGTCCATGTAAACCTTTCTCTGCTGAATCAATCACGTCGTCGAGATGATCCATAGCAAACTGGGCTCGTTCGTCAAAGCTTGCTTTGTCAAATCCGTAAACGTTGGCAAGGTGAATTTTCAACCATCGCAAGCCTCGTTCGCCTAATTCTCGGCCTTCACTGAACAGCAGGAGCCCACGGCACATATCAGAGCCCATCTGATTGAAATAAGGTGGCAAAGGATACGCTCGACCACGGAAATCCAAATTGTGAGGTAAGTAAAAGGTCTCGCCGATGTAGGCACGGGCAATCTCCAACTGAAGATTTTGGAAGCATCGCTGGGAGTGAAGACCTGAGCGTTTGTTGTCAATGAGCGTTTTGGCGCGATAAAACGTCTTGAGAGTTTCCGGATCGCTGGTCTCGGGTTTCGATGGCGTCTGGAGATCGGGGTCCGCTGGAGCAATATCTGCCACTTCCTTGCCGGAGTTCCACGCCTCAAGCATCACATCCAACACAGGTTTGTTGATTTGCCAGCCAGTCTTTCCAAGGACGTTTAATCCTGCAAAGACCTCCTTCAAATTCCCACGTTGTGAGGCGGCCTTCACATACTGCAACTGGAGAGGGTCTGCACGGGCTCGCACGACAACAGTTGGTTGGCCCAAAAATCCACCGTTAGAATAGGAACTCCAGGAGCGAGGAGGAGACACCATCGGCAGGTGTTTCGCGATCACATGGCCAGCAGGTTCTTTGCGAAATCGACTCACGACGTTGTCATGTAGGTGGACGAATCCGACATTATGCCCCCTCTCTAGTTGATAAACATGACGGAAAGCAGGCTGCAAGGAAACTTTCACTTCGCCCGATTCGGGATCTCGGTGCTCGACCGGAACTTTAGTGGATGAAAAGAGCATGGAAGCCAACACAGCTCCCAGTTTTGCCTCAATGGTGACACTCCAGCGAATAGGCTCATGGCTTTCGTTGAA
Organism: Aphanoascus verrucosus; assembly: GCA_014839905.1. Classification (NCBI taxonomy): domain Eukaryota; kingdom Fungi; phylum Ascomycota; class Eurotiomycetes; order Onygenales; family Onygenaceae; genus Aphanoascus; species Aphanoascus verrucosus. The sequence goes on from JACRYM010000083.1 coordinate 11,247, forward strand.
TTTTCTGACCAGAGATCTCCATTTCGCTCCACCATCTTTAGTGTTTTTCGTCGCAATCAGTTTTTCGACGTATTTCGTACGGTTTCCATTTCCAGGATCGGCGGAGTTTGAAGCAGATTCGCGGATACGGTCAGCAAGATATTCTTCTTGCACAGCCTTGCCCAATGTCATAATGAGATTCGTCAGACGGATACCCTTATCCATACCCGACTTGGAGAGCGCGTTCATCGTTGAGAGGATCGAAATTGCCGCGAGTTTCTCGGCGCCAATCGCATTCATAAAGGGTGCATATTCACAACGGTCATTATCTTCGGAGGATAACTTCTTCTTTTCCTGGGCCTGGGAAATAGACTCCATCTCTGACTGAATGCTGGTAATAAGGTTCTGATGCCAGTCCCAGAGAAGACTTCCCATCTTCGCCTCAGACGTGCTTTTTCCTACGCCCTTAGACGCAATCGCTTCGCTCTCTTTTCGCCAACGGTCCATGGCCGCAATCAGGGAGTCCTGCTCAAGACGCCGTTGTCGTTCTTCAGCAGCCATCTTGTTGCCGACTTCAGCCTCAGAAAGAGGCTTAGACTTGTCAAAGAGCGACAATGCTTCTTTCAAGGCGCTAAGTCCAAGGCCTTTCTGTGTCGTGGTCCTGATTTCGGGAAGGGTTGCCTGTTCATCTAGTGGAGAAATCAAATCTGACGCTTCAGGTTCAGATAGTTCCGAGAACTCGCCAAATTCACCGCCAAATGTTGCTCCCTGCAAACCTGACGAGCATATCTCCGAGAGAAGGCCGAGATCAGCTTCGGAAAGAATGGGGAGACCCAAAACGTCTTCTTCAATCCTTGCCTCCTTCACCATTGCCCAGTATCTATGCACTGTACGATCACGCTTTGGCCCAAGTAACATCCGCAATGACATTCTTAACATGAGAGCGTAAGTGGTCGCGTCTGGCTCGACTTTCGCCAACTGTCGCATATCCACCTCGAACCATCTTTGTGCCGCCCATACCATACCTGGCCGCCGGTTTAGAATCATATGAGACACCATCATCCGTATGTACTTGTTATGTAATTCGAGGACTTCGGGAGATCCAGGAAGGTAGATCGTGGAGAGGCGACGGACGAGAAGGGCGGCGCGATCGAACATGCCCACCGTTAAACTGACATCCAGATTGGCAAGCATCTCACTGGCATCGCCGCCAATACTCTTTTCTCTGCGAACAGCCTTTGGTCGTGTGGCTAGGTAGTCCTTGATGACAATAAGTGATGATGCATCTCGCTCCGCTGGGTCTGAAAGGTCCGAGAAGGGAAGGGGTGAATTGAATGAGGACGAAAGGGAGCGTGATTCCGAGCTAATGCTAGTATTATATGACCCGATTCCCTCAAACGGAATGTAATTGTCTGACGTTGCAGTTGCAAAGGCACGGAAGGATTGTAGATTTGTCAATCGGGTCGGCGATGAGGATGGCGCATTTGACTGCGATCCGGTCAAGCGGGACCTGGCAGCAGCGGACTGGCATCGTGAAAGGGAAGGGCATAGCCAAGGGAGAGTTAATTGATCGTAGGACCGCCGTAATTGGTAAAAGGCATGTTTTCTGTGAGCAGCGCGAGACAGCATCGCTGCGGCTGGAACGTGACAATCAAAAACGCTGAACGAATGGATTGGAGAACAGAGGTATTAAACGAAGTAAAAAGCGCAAATCAAATACACTAAGGAAAAGAAAAAAGATAATCGAGGAGGGAAGAGATGAAAACAAAACGGGAATATTGAGTCCCTCTCCCTCTTCAACGCTTGTGGCAAGGGAACGATTAGAGTCGAAACTTCATGAGAAGAAAAAGGTTTCACCGCGACTTTTGCTCGCGGAACGGGTCGCAGTCGGCGTTTCACGTGACCGATAAGCTCCGGTTTGGGACTAGTGGCAAACTTTGTGCTGTTATCAGATTCAATACGAGAACTCCGATAAAATGCCAACAGCTAAATACGATATTTTGAGTAGACTCATGTGTGTTATTCGGCCTGGCTCTTCTTGACTCAGCATTAAACTCTCCTGGGCTTATCCGTCATGTGGTCCCCATAATGATATCGTCCTCAACGCCGTCCATTTGCGCCTTTCCTGATCCCCGCCGTACATTGCTCGACGATCTCCGTTTCTGCCGTCTCATCTTCATCGCCCATCCAGTCATGTCCGGTCGCGTGGGATCTACCCTAGGCGCACTCATACTGTCGATATAATCATCTGCTTCGATGGCGGCCTCTAACTGTGGGGGCTCGTCTATTATGCGATTGAACATGTAATCTTCATATTTATCCCAAGATTCTTGGTCCTGCAGGACGTATTAGTATGCGAATGCCAATAGGAAAGATGAAACATGAGAATGAGTGGCTTACATTTTCATCAACCCAAGTGTATTTGTCCCATTTCTCGTCTTGCATGCGCTTTAAGAGGTCGTTATTTCGTTGGCCTCCATCTTGTTCTGCTTCTGCGGATTTGACTTTCACGTCAATCGCTCGAGCTTCTGGTGCATTTCGAGGTCCAGCCTCTTCATCCAAGTCTTTCCGCGCTTTGGCAATAGCCTTGCTCTTAATCGCAACCTCATCAAACGCATCTAAGTGGTGTAGTTGTGGACGGAGTTGCACCACGGCGGATAACGGAGCAAGATGAAGCTCATCTGTCATCAATTAGCAGCTCCCCTGAAAATTGCATAAATCTGCTTGTTCCGACTCACTGTCTTTAAAGGCACCAAGCATATAAATCGGTTCACCATCCACAGTTTCCATTATCCTCCCTCCCAGAGTCTGTGTCGTCATGATATGTCCCGCTTTGAGCTCTTCGTCCTCCAGGTCCCCATAACCCTCACCGTCCTCATCATTCCAATAATCCTTCCCCACAGAATCACCTCCAAGCTTTGCTCTCCCGGCGCTGGCCATACCGCCCGTATTGAAACCTCCGGCCACGCCATGTGTCCCTCCTTCTTGAATTACGCGACTTTTCTTCAGCGCATTTCCGTACCGCAGGCCCTTGCGTTCGTCATAGTTAAAACGTGTGTTAATAGGGATATCAACTTCAACGAGCCCGGTTTTGGGCTTTAATCGCAGCTCAGTGGGTTTCTGTTGAGTGAGGTCGCTGTAGGGTTGGGTAGAAGCACGGTCGGGGTATTGGAGGAGAAGGCGGCGGACTTGAGCATCAGTTATGAGGATATCGTAGGATGCAATGACTGGGTCATCGGTGGGAGAGTCAAGGTCGTCGGAGGTGGTATCTTCGTATCATCGTCATTCTCGTTAGCTAAGGGTTGCGAGCTCTCTGCGGGGGACGATGCTTACGAGGCATGACCGATGGTGGAGTTTGGGGGTCGAATAAAACTTATGTAAAAATGAAAGAACCAATAATGAGCTTCTTCAGACAATCTCTCTATCTCATCTTTTTCAAGATGTAGGAGAGGAGAGGCCTGAGAGTCGGCTTGAAGTCGAGCTCCACGATTTTTGCGGCTTCTTATCGATAAGGAGTCTTTTTTGCCAAGACCGCCTTTGCACCCCAACGTCAACGTCAACGTCGAATTCGTACACTTTCTACGAGTTTGGGAGTCGAAACTCCAATACAGAATATTCCTTCACGCTTGGACTATTGAGTGATGGCCGTACTGTACATACTGCAGATCACGAATGCTGAGATTGGGTGAATCCGATACCCCAGAGACTCTCAGAGGAACAGCGCACCATGGTAAAACATGAAATCTATTGATGCGAGACAAAGGTATCTACCGCAAACGGATCTATTCACATAATAACACAATCGAGAAGTATGATCACCATGAAAGGGGTCAGATTTTTGAGGTTAATCACGGGTGTGGCGGCTTCACTCTTCGCCCTCGTCCTCGGCAACCTGAATTGTCAAGTCAGCTATTATTCGGAATTGAAATGCTTCTCATGGAAAGCAGCTGGAAAAGAATCAACTTACCCCTTCGTGGAAGTTTTTCCCTTCAGTCGTCTCCTTGATTACCCCGGCTCGAATGCACCAGTCACCGAACCGTTCCGGAAGCCCACCGTTCAAATCTCTTTCAAGCGCATACCGTTTCAGCAAACCCTTCATGATATCCAGAATTTCGTCTTCTTTAATTGAGGCACGGTATAGCTTGTTCAACCGCTGCCCGTGGTACCCTCCACCAAGGTACATGTTATAGGCACCGAAAGCCTTTCCGACAAATGCAACCTCCGCAAGCCATGGGCGGGCGCAACCGTTGGGACACCCAGTCATACGCATGACAATGCTATCCCGTGAGAGGCCATTATCTTCGAGACCTGATTCGAGCTTGCTGATGAGGACGGGAAGGTACCGTTCAGACTCGGCCATTGCAAGGCCACAAGTTGGGAAGGCTACGCAAGCCGACGAAGATAGGCGGAGACCGGTGAAAGAAGTGTTATCCAGCTTATACTTCGCCATCAATGTCTTAACGGCAGGGAGATCGGCATCCTCGATATTGGACAAAATCAAATGCTGGTTTCCAGTAAGACGGAACTCTCCTTTGTCGAGCTTAGCAAGTTCACGCAACCCGGTTCTCATCTGGAAGTCAGTTGTGTCTTCTACACGGCCGTTTTCAATGAAGAAAGTAAAGTGGTTAAGACCCTTTTCATCCTTTAGCCAGCCGAAAGTATCGACGTTAGAATCGAATTTGAATGGGCGAGGTGCTGCGAAGCGAAGGCCGTTAGGAAGAAGATCCTCGACTTTACCCTTGAAAACATCGACCCCCATGTCGTCAACGGTATACTTGAGACGAGCATGCTTGCGGTTCTTTCGGTCGCCATGATCCCTTTGTACCAACATAATCTTTTCGCAGACGATGTGCGCTTCGCTCGCAGGGACATATCCAAACATACTACCAGTGCGTGGGTATGTCTTCTTGTTATTATGCGTCACACCCATACCGCCGCCGACCAAAATGTTGAATCCTTCAAGGTGTCCATCTTCACCCTTGATAGCAATGAGTCCAATATCATGTGCATACACGTCCGTATCGTTGTGAGGAGGAATTGCGATGGTGATTTTGAACTTGCGAGGAAGATAAGTCGGGCCATATAGCGGTTCATGATCAACGACTGCGTCTCCTGCGACTTGAATCTTTTTGTCATTCTCATCCTTCAGCCAAATCTCGTGATATGCGGTAGTGGCCGGCAAGAGGTGGTCACTGATCCTCTTTGAAATCTGGTGCACTTCGCGATGGTAGTCGGACAGCTCTGGAAGACTGCTGCACATTACATTTCGGTTGACGTCGCCGCAAGCAGCAATCGTGGACATCAAGGATTTGTTGATCGCTTGCATGGCCGGTCGAAGTTTTCCCTTGACAACACCATGGAACTGGAAGGTCTGTCGCGTTGTGAGCTTCATTGTCTCGTTTCCGTAGGCGCTGCTGATGGCGTCCATCTGCAACCATTGGGACGGTGTCGCAACACCACCTGCTAGACGGCAACGGATCATGAAACTGTACGCTGGCTCAAGTCCCTGCGCTTTTCGCTCCTCTCTGACATCACGATCGTCTTGCATATAAGTGCCGTGGAACTTGGTAAGCTGCTGGTCAGAAGCAGAGATTGCTCCCGTGGAAGTATCGCGGAGACCTTCAGCGATGGTTCCGCGCAAATAGTTGGATTGGATCTTGATATCCTCGTTTGTCAACGGCGGTGGCTCCTCCGGCAAACCTTCGACCTTATCAACCCCAAGAGCTTGCCACAGTCTAGGTTCCCAGTCCTGGTAACCTGTCTGGTAACCGTCCGGATCTTGATCGTTGCCCAATCCGATATCCGTAAGCTTCCTTCCACCGAGGAATGAGATGCGACTGTCCAGATCTTTGCCGGGTTTGTTATAGAAAATCTTGTCCTCCTTTCGCGGCCAGTAATGGCTGTCGCCCAGACCGAAAACCGAATAATGGATGGAAGTCAGGTCGAGATCGGCAGAATTCTTAACAGCTTCCCAGAAATTGCGTCCGTTTTGAGGAAATTCACCTTGACCTGCCGTGCTGCAAATGAAGACAATGTTCTCTTCTGTGGGCAAATCTTCAATCGGATAATCGTCCATGGCCATAACAGCTGTTTTCAAACCTCGAGCCTTGCCGCGGTTACCCAGTCTTTTCGCGATGTTCTCTCCGTTACCATTGTCCGATGCAAACAGAATAGTAAGAGGAGCACCGAATAAGCCTTCCAACAGCTTATCATAAGCATCCTTTGCCGCACGCTTTTGCAAGGCACGCACCTCAGAGCCGTATGACTCAGAAAGGGCTGCAGAGAATCGAGGATTGCGGTTCATGATTTGAGTGAGCTGGTTATCTCTCTTCAAGAACTCCTCCAACTCTCTCCTTATCCGCTCAGAATCCAGTGCGAAGTTTGGCGCCCCCTTTTCGGCGTTGTTTGGATTCCATCTGTATAACGGCCAATACCCCAAGTCCACGGCTTTCTTTGTCTCTTGCAAGACAGTCAATGCAGAATCATCTTCTTTGTTGTATGGCAGATACGCGACGACGACCGAAGGGCCGTCAAATTGATCAGCTTCGGTGATTGCTTGCAAAACCTGGGTATATGAGCTATACACAGCAACCGAAGCGACGTATGCATTGCCAAAGTTCATGGCATACAGTCCAATATCTTTCTTTCTTCGGGTGGGATCGGCTGCTGCACGCTCCGAATAGGGTTGAGAATCAATGATAAGCATGTTCACATTCTTACCAGAGGCAAGAACATGGTGCACGCCCGAGTTTCCAAGGTCATAAGCCCATGCATCGGAGCCAACGAGCCACTGCGACTCCGTGAAAAAGAACTGCTTCGAGGCAAGAAGTTCTCTAGAAATGCTGGAGCCATCGACTAACAGGCGAGCGATCACGTCTGGGGCGAGTTTATTCGATTTTGTTGGGTCAGCAGCGTTCAGTGCCCATCTAGACAACCAAGTCTTGGGAGTTTCTGTTGCGAACTCGTTCGACTTGATTGCTTCTTGAACCTGACCAACGAATCGCCCTTTTCTTTCGATCCGCGCGACCAAAGAGCCGAAGCCATACTCTGGGCTGGCAGAAATCGTTGTTGAAACGCCGGCATGTTGGGAGCCAAGCTGGTTTGCGATGTGCAGGCGATCGTCGAAGAGCTGGTTTAGAATCTTCGTGTACGCATTCTCATTCGCAGGTTGCTCTAATTGCGATTGTGTTGCTAACTCGAATGATCCCTTTTGGGTGCCGACTTCGAGATTCTGAACTGGAGAAGAAGCAGTCAAGTTCTGGAAGATCCCACGGAGAGCCTGACGGGCTGTTGATGGTCCGACATATCCAAGCTTATATCCGACAAGAAGAGGGCCATCTCCAGAGGCAACTTGGCCAGATAAACTGGATAATAGATCTAAGAAGGACGGGCCCCACTTCGTGGTTTTGCGGACTTGTTCCAGTACGGCCATCCGTTCCACCGACTTTGGAATTGCTCGCGTTATTTGGCCTCCAACCCAAGGTCGGTATAGTCGAGCTTTGATGATTCCGACTCCTTCGAATTCTTCCTTTCTCTCTGCCTCGTTGAGAACGTCAAGGAAAATTCCAGTGGACCCGAAGATAAACAGTGCTGTTCTGGCATCCTGAGGACCAGCATACTCGATGGCATGGTAAGTCCTTCCCGTTCGTGCAGCCAACGAATCCCATATGTGAGTCGTGATCTGGAAAATATCGGATGCATCGACTGGTCTTCGGGTTGGTGCTTCAACGGTTGTTGCCGCAGAACTAGGAAAGGGGCTGCTGGCATTGCTATCTCTCTGGGAGGATGCGACAGAAGAGACCTCTGTGTTTTGGCCGGCCCTTGATGGCAATTCAAGGTCAGGGGTAGGGCTCACGTTTTGGGTTTGCGCGGCGGCTAAACCCTGCTCTTCAATTGTGGCAATGCGCCCAGAGTTGGCGTGGATGGCCTGGAACGATGCGCCCGATTCATGTAGAGCTCTTGCACTGTTCAAGTCAAGTATATCCCTAACGAGCTCCAAGTCTTCCTCCGCAATCGGTTCGTCACCACGGGAGTTGTTCGCGTCGAAGAAATGAACGACTCCCTTCCCGGATTTATTTGCCAGTGCATGGGCTGTTAAAGCGATATCCTGTGCCTCTTGCAAGGTTTCTGAATGAAGGAATGAAAGTCCACACTGTCTGATCGAGCTTATGACAGAGAAATCTGGAAAATGCGCTGGCTCCAGCGCGACATGAAGGACTATAGGGTACTGCGCAAGCCTATACAAATGGGGAATCGAGGAGAGAAGAATCGACGAGGAAGTCGTAACGGATACACGCTGTCCACCTTGCAGTGGATGAAATGCGGACAGTAGAGGGTCTTCATTCTGTCGAACGGCGCGCACCTGAGTCGAATGTCAGTTTGGCAAGTAAACCAGTGGAACTAATATCGCAGTATGTACTAACTTCAGGCACCCCATTTAAAGCGATACCCCGAACACCATCAGTGGAGAGCTGCTTCAATTGCTGGGAGAGAACCGAATTTGCTTGCAATGATGGCTGTACGGATAATATCAAATCGCTCGACAAATACGCGATCCTTGCGGCTAAACATTGCACGTTGTCGTTAGAAATCTGCCCTGTCACATAAGAAAACAATCTAAAACCAGTGCAGCTACTCACCCGCTTCCCCAGCTGTCTTGACACTCATCACAACGGAATCGTGGGGTGTGATGCACGATCTAGATCTATACAGCGAATGCAATAGAGATCGATATCACCACGAATCCAACCGCCAAACGTGAATAAAAGGTCAAGATGAAGAGACTAAACTTCCCATCACTCTATGCAGGAAGAGAATGCAGATAATGGGATATCTGTTTTCCTTTTAACTATCAGAAAGTCATCTCTCACGCGTTCACCATACCAAACAGTTGGACCCTGATTGGCCAGTGATCACGACATCGAAGCAAATTAAGAGTGCTATCAGTGCAAAAGAGCAAACTGTGCAAACATTGTGACAAACTCGGGTTAGGTTTCTACCAATGAAGCTTAACCCCTGCCATAGTTACGGGAGTTGGCGACGAGAACGACGTTTCTTAATAATGCTCCCCTTGGGGGTCAGGGACACCGTTGATATTAATTATCTACGAGTGACGATGAAGCAAGATCTGCAAAGAACCGATACCACTCTCAACTAGAATTATTATTTGACCTCTGAGATGACCCTTAATGGCAATACTACGGAATACTCCTTACGAAATCCGGAGAGAGAAAATCACAAACTTTCGTGAATTGCGTGATCAGGGAGATAAATGCCGCGAAATCATGCGAAAATATCGCGGTTTCATAAGCCAACCTACAAGCAAAATTGATATAACGGGCACCTTAAGCTCTCTTCTTCGCACACACATGACGCGTATGTTATTAATATTATTAGTTTGTCCAGAAGATACAGGGCACAGCGTACCCCATCAATAAATCCGCAACGATTCCCAATATGCTCTTCACGCAGCAAAATCTCAATCCCATTACCCCGACCTCATCTCCCAAGCCAGGCCACAAATTCGACAAATCAGACAACCAACCCAGAAAACAGTCATGGCCAATGTCAAATCAGCCTCCATATACACTCTCCGGAGAAACGCAACGGTATATATGCCTGAACCCCATGCCAACGCCGGTTACCACGCCGCATCCATCATATTCGTCTTAGAGGCAGCAAACGGGAAATCCGCGGCGACCGCCTGATGATCACGGATTGGGAATATTCTCGAGTTCGCCTTGTGTGTTCGAAAAGCACCTGTTCCCAGATCCCTTCCATATACAACGTGGATCGACAACCAGCGCTGCTGGAAGCCGATATTCCTCGAAGCAGATGCACCCACCCACCCAAACCATACAACTTCACATTTCAAAACATGTTGTAGTTTTGTTTCTCCCCACGCCGTATATTAAAAACCAGTGTAAGCGCGCAAGCATATGCATAGAACGACTCATGCCAATAGTACCAAAACCAGTAGACGTAACTGCGGATGATTATAGAAGATATCCACCATATTGTTCCCTTAGATGGCGAATCCAAACGGCAAAGCCGTTACACTGGCGATGTATTTCCCAGGTTGGGTGGGGGCATTTTGCTGGTGTCCTGCGGTGCAGCTCCTTGCTGCAGTGCAATATGCTGGAGAACGGAATTTGAAGGTGCTGGGGGCCCAGTCCCAGATCGTCGTCGTCGCTCGCGTTCGCTTAGTCCACCGTCCGTGGAATTGAAAAATCCCCGGTTCCGTTGAAACTTTCGGTTTACGCCAAACATCCAGCCGTCTTCGTCGTCTCCATCAAGCCAGTAACCCCGGCCAATTGAAATCATCGCGCGACCTAGCTTTCCTCTCCACCCTTGACCATCCGGGGAACGAGTGGAGAATGGATTGTGTTCCAAGTCGACGTTGCTGACAGTCGACGTGTTGCGGCTATGGGCAACAGAGCCATGGCGAGAGAGTGGAGATCGAGGGCTACAGACATACTGTCGAAGACATTGTCTCGCAAAGGCCATCATCACCACGACAAAATAGATACGGATCGTCCACAGAGTGCAGATAACCCCGATGCTCTGGAAGCTTTCGGGTTGAATCACGCCGTTTCCTAGACTTGGATTCCCACCAAGCCCATCAACAGCGCCTGCCGGCGCAGATGCAGGTTCTGCGGAAGCCACAGAGCCACCGACAGGCGCAACATGGACAGAAGAGACGTTGTATTTCGGATTCGTGAACCCAGCAGTATTACCCATCGTCGAGCTGCCCAAACCAGAAGTTGGCGCGGAATGGTGATGTTGAGAGATAACACGGAACCATGTTACTGTGAAAGCAACTGTGTATGCAGCATTTATTACACTGTCTAACAGATAGAACCACGCGAGTGCCAGGCAGTATAACGGCGTCTGTTTTCGAATATGAGGTGCCAGAAATGCGGTCAAGGCGAGGGCGAGTATGGAGTAGATGTACATGGATAGTTGTACGGGGGAGAGGCTGACGCCTGTAAGAATCGCAAGAAGGCCATAGAGTCCACTGACTTTGTTAAAGAAGAGAGAGAGCGTAATGAGTGATGCGCCGGTCTGCAGGCTCATGATGTAAAGGAAGGTCTGTGGCAAATTTACAGTCAGCTCAAGTCCTTATACAAACAAGTCGTGCTCAGTTTCCTAATGCAGATACCATCTCGGTAGCAAACAAGAAATCGCTTGAAATATCCTTACCTTTGGCCGCGGCATGCGGAGAAATCGAAGAGAGCGGCCCATTTTTGCTGTCATGCAACAGCGGGCAGGGATTTATGTTGGCTCGAGAAGACCGGAGTCTCCCACGCGCTATGTCCCCTGGACTGATATTACCGTGTCCTGGAGACACAGGAAGAGTGTGAGTATCTATAAAAAGCGATTAGGGAGAAGGGCGAGGATGCTACGATGAAAAAGCAGGATCATGTTTTGGTCTCAAATCTGCCTCCCGTCACATCCGCAGCGGTTGAATTTGGGACTGGGCGTGACGATCGCCCTAGTGGAAACGTTAATCCGGCTCCGGAGCATCAGCCTCCATAAGCAAAAGTTCAGACCTGAACATAATGAGAATGATGGAGTTTATGAACATTCAATTCTTAAAAGGTTTGTCTAGACAATAATCAACACTTTGTATCTGTAGCTGAACGTCATGGCGTGTCAGACTTAGGTCGCTGTCCGAGCATGCACTACGCCGCATCTTCAGCTCCGAAAAACAATGGAACTGTAATAGTTCGATCACAGGAACAAGAACTCGAAAGTCTTTGCGTTATTGCGGTAAAGCACATATGTCCAAGCATTTACGGAGTACTCCCTAGAAACTTGACCACGTTTATCAGTAACATGCGTCTTGCTGGGTATAGAGGCTTGGCCGAAGGCACAAATGAACCGATTTCATACAGGGTATGATTCCGCTGGACAAAGGTCTAAACGGGAGTAACAACCAACCATTTTGCGGAATTACCGGGCTGATAGTGTTGATAAAAAAGCTGGCAAGTACAGGCTATGCAAAACAAGGACAAAATAGAGACAGAGTATTAGACTTGATGAGATAGAAAGAGACCCGTCTAGACGCCGCCCGAGCTCGAATGAGGAAAAATCTGCATTATACACAGCATTAGAGTGTAAGTAGAGAAGAGGGGGAAAAAAAGGTATAGTAGCCTTAACACGCGCAACCATCATTGCTAACAGGTTGTGTTGGGTTGATGTTCACATCGATCACTGCGAAATGAAGATTAGCCTCATGTAGCTCTTGCGCCTTGATGCAAAGCGAACCACATACTCTGATTGTCTCCTCGACTCGCCTCACCCTCCATCCCTGGCAGAGCCTGCGCAATTCTTCGGAACAGCTGCTTGACGTTATAACCCACCTTCGCACTGGTCTCAATAAACATCAAGCCGTTCTTCTTGGCTTCTTCTTCGCCTTGCGCGGTCGTCACCTCTCGTTTATCGTTCAAATCTGTCTTGTTTCCTACCAGGACGATTATGACATCATTTCCCCGTTCTCCTCGTACATCGTCAACCCATTTTCGCGTATTCTGGAACGATTTCGCATTTGAGATATCGTAAACAACAACCGCAACGCTCGAGTCACGGATGTAGGAAGGAATCAGCGATCGGAAACGCTCTTGACCAGCAGTGTCCCAGAGCTGTAGTCGTACAGTGCGGTCTTCCAAATACATTGTCTAGAAGCCCGAAACATCACTCAAATCATCAGAAAATGAGGGCAGAATTGGTTCTGGAGGCGCGACCATTGTTGAAAATTCGGTTGCGGAGAAACGGACTGGCGTACTTTTGATAGGAAGTCAATGCCTATGGTGGCTTGATAGGTGTTGTCGAACGAATCGTACATGAACCTCGTAATCAAAGACGTTTTGCCAACTAGTTCGCGGGCGAGGAATGTCAGTCAATCCGAAATTGCCATAGTAGTAGGATCCGTTGTGTCCGCGGAGGATGCATACCGCTCTGCTCTCCGAGAAAAACCAACCTATTGCAAGATTAGAACACATCACAAAAAAGACAGTTGTAAAATAGCTACGCACTTGAACTTCTTCAAAGGGTTCGAATACGACCCTACCGCCGCTGATTGAGAGGCCATGCTGTCGTGAAGAGAGGGGGGATTAAGGGGCAAGCAAATAAGAATTAAAAAGATATTAAGTCAAAAAAATACGCTTCGTAAAGAAGGGCCTTTCATAAACTCATGAAAGAACAGCACTGAAGAAAACAACCGAGAAACAAGCGAAACGAAGTAACCAAGGGGAGTCTTATGCCGTGCCTGGGTTAACTGTTCGGTGTTCCCCAGGATTGCTGGAGGTGATGGAGCAGGCGGCACGAAGGTTTGCTAGCGCAACGCCCGCCCAAATCACCGCCGTTCTGCCCGGCGAGATCGCTCGCCGCCTTTAGCCTCACTCAACGCAACTTGCGGAACAGCAGCAGTCAACACCAAAACAACTTCCAAGCCGCACCAGGACTCAACCTCGTGCATTTACACGTCTTTCGTCCCCTTGGAGCAGTTATCAAGCTGCTCCACCGTTTCTTTGCTTTGGGAGTTCCTTATCCAACGCAGACATGGGTCTCTACTATTCTGGTGGAGGTATCGTGGCCGCCCTCACGGTGGTCGGAGCTTGTAAGCTTGCTTGTCCCCCATACCAGCGCCGGATATCCCAACTGACTCGGGTTTAGATATGCTCTTTAATGGCGAGGGAGAAGCTTTCAATGTGCGTCTCCGTTCTCATTCCTATTGTTGATAATCGTCTCACTTTCGTCGCACAGGTCGGCCAATTCCTCGAAACGGTTTCTCCATATGCCTGGGCGAACATCGGTATTGGACTTTGCGTAGGCCTATCAGTTGTTGGAGCTGCATGGTTAGCTAGGCCGCTGTACAGTATATTCAGGTTAGATAAGCTGACGCGATTGCAATTTGCAGGGGTATATTCATTACCGGTTCATCCATTATCGGCGGTGGTGTGAAAGCACCAAGGATACGAACGAAGAACCTGATCTCGATTATTTTCTGCGAAGTCGTTGCCATCTACGGTGTTATCATGTCGATCGTCTTCTCATCAAAGCTCTTCTACGTTTCTCCCGATAAGCTATATACCGGGGACAACCACTACACGGGGTTTGCTCTCTTCTGGGGTGGATTAACAGTCGGCATGTGCAATCTTATCTGCGGTGTCGCAGTTGGAATCAACGGAAGTAGTGCTGCGCTGGCAGATGCTGCTGATCCTACATTGTACGTGACCGAATTCCGTATGTTCTGACGTTCGACTAATCCATGGCTGCTAGGTTCGTCAAAATTCTGGTCATTGAAATCTTCAGCTCCATCCTCGGCCTTTTCGGCCTGATCGTTGGCCTCCTCATTCAAGGAAAGGCGAAAGATTTCTCTTGAAACATCATATTTTGGAAACTTCAAATGGACCGGGATACATCGCGGTGGCATCATAGTTATATTATTGTCGTTTACGATATTTTTCCGAGTTTTGTATGTATCATGTACAATTGGGCCTAGGCGTTAAGGTCTCTTCATTGGCATCATAGAGAGTTCTCGGTTAGCAGGTTTATCATGCCAGCGGAATTTGTGCTCTTGCTCCTAGTATGTCTGTTTGTTAATGATACCTCGCACTATAACCACTTGCTCTGCGTGATGGCAGAAAGGAGTAACTTCAGCCACCACAACATACTGGGCATTCTTCCAGTGCAGAATGCTGACGTGCATTGCTCTTATGCAGACTTCAGTTTGTGTCGTTTGAAGCATACTCGTACTGCATGTGTGGTTTGGAAGCTGCGTCAGTCGCCGGGGCCTGGGATGACATAACCCCACGTCGTATGGTCCCATCCCCCGAAGTCGAGCTCACCATCACCACAATGATACAATCATCACTTGGAGCATCATAAGGAGTAGCTACTTATCAGATCCTTTATGCACACACAATGACCCAGCCTAAGCTCAGAGCTGCCATTCTAGTGGTATCAGACACTGCATTCCGGGATCCCTCTACGGACAAGGTGGGGAGCGTTCTCACCGAAGTCTTTGCCGCGGAGGGAGACAAATGGGAAACGCCAGCTGTCAAAATTGTACCGGATGAAAGAGTACATATTCAGCGACAGATTTGCCAATGGGCGGATGCGGAAGATGAGTTTATGAACGTGATTGTGACCAGTGGTGGCACGGGGTTTGCAGTGCGGGATGAGACGCCGGAGGTATGTAGTTCAGACGGATAGCATACTCGCTACGTTGATGATTGAATTTGTACGAATTCTATTTATGGCTTGCTCTACAGCTGACATTCGTTTATAGGCAGTTTCTCCGTTGATCCATCGCCATGCTCCTGGGCTTGTGTGAGTTCAGTATATCTATAGCAGCAGAGGATACATCCACTAACCATGCACACTCCAGCCACGGAATGCTTGCGGCCTCTCTTGAAGTGACGCCATGTAAGTTATTTGTAGTCTCTAGTTGACTACAATGCTAACAGCGTTGAATAGTTGCAATGATGTCACGTCCCGTTGCAGGACTACGACACAAAACGCTGATATTAACCCTACCAGGGTCACCAAAGGGGGCGAAAGAAAATCTAGAAGCTGTCCTTAGACTTCTACCACATGCATGTATCCAAGCAGCGGGGGCTAACTCGCGTGCGATCCATGCTGGCGGAATCGAAAAGCTTGAGCAGGAAGCTCGAGTCAGCAGCGAGCATGGCCGCCACCACCATCACCACCGCATGCTTCCTATTCATGGCCATTCTCACGATCACAACCATGGTCACCACGCTCATAACCATAGCCATGGTTGTCCAAAACCACACACATCAAATGACCCGAACGCTGGAGCAAGCAGACGACACCGTACATCTCCATATCCGATGATCTCGGTGGATGATGCTCTCAGATTGATATACGACCATACTCCCAATCCGACAATCGTGGAAGCACAGGTGGACACTTCACTTGTTGGTTGCGTCCTCGCTGAAGATATCTACGCGAATGAAGCGGTCCCAGCGTATCGAGCAAGCATAGTGGATGGATATGCAGTCATTGCTCCTCGATCTCCATCGGAAGAGGGCATCAAGGGACAGTTCCCTGTGGCTTCCGTTTCTCATGCACAGGCTCTCTCCATGCCTCCACCTTTGGAGCCTGGAACCATTGCCCGCGTAACAACAGGAGCACCTCTGCCACCAAATGCGAATGCTGTCGTGATGGTTGAAGATACAGTCCTTATCTCTTCCACCCCTGACGGTAATGAGGAAACGGTAGTGGAGATTCTAACAGGAGAGGTGAAACCGGGAGAAAACGTTCGCGAGCCCGGCAGTGATGTCGCTCTAGGTTCCAAAATCCTCCACAAGGGTCAGCCCATCACCGCAGTTGGCGGAGAGATTGGTCTTCTTACGTCGACAGGGACGAGAATTGTGAAGATATATAAGAAGCCCCAAGTCGGGGTCATGAGTACTGGTGATGAACTAATCGAACATACAAACCCTATCGCCCTGACGGGTGGACAGATCCGAGATTCGAACCGCCCATCCCTTATTTCATGCTTAACCGCATGGGGGTTTCCCACGGTCGACCTTGGAATTGCCCAGGATACCTCCAACGATCTTGAGCACCGCCTTCGCGATGCGTTACGGAACGGAGTGGATATCATCATAACCACTGGTGGCGTCTCCATGGGCGAACTCGACCTCCTCAAACCAACAATTGAACGGAAACTCGGCGGAACCATCCATTTTGGCCGTGTGTCCATGAAGCCAGGAAAGCCCACCACGTTCGCCAGCATCCCCTTCAAGCCATCCAACTCAACGAGTCAATCTGAACGAGAAACACGCCTCATGTTCTCTCTCCCAGGTAACCCAGCCTCCGCTCTCGTTACTTTGAATCTTTTCGTTCTTCCGTCTTTGCATAAATATATGGGTCTTGCCGTCCATCCAGTTTCGCCTTATAGCACAGGCTTAGGTCTGCCAGTCGTTCACGCCACTTTGACCCATTCTATCCGTGGAGATCTGAGTCGGACGGAGTATCATCGGGCCGTCATCTCTTGCTCAGGCCAAGATGGACGCTTGCTGGCTACCAGCACCGGGGCAAGTGGCGTGGGTCAACGAAGCTCGAGAGTAGGGAGTATGGCGGGCGCGAACGGGTTGTTAATCCTCGAAGCAGGGAGCTTTGCAGAGGGGCAGGTGGTGAAGGCGTTGTTAATGGGTCAGATTGTTGGGGAATGTTAATGGATTGCCGTGGATGTGCATCGTCTTGTAGTTAATGGATAACGGTACTTTGTCTATCAAAGTCATATTTTGCCTAACCGATTTTCTGGAATCTAACCCAGGCCGGTCACCATGGTGCTCCCACCAGCTGAGTTCCACAAAGGAAACGAACAGAACTAGCAACTCTCGACCAAGAGACCAATTCCAGAAACAGATACCTCGATATACAGTTCTTATTATCCCAAAATGTCAGGGTATTCTTTCAGGATCTGAAGTCTCGCCAGAGAGAGATACCTTAAAACGCCCATCCCATATAATAGAAATCGCTCAGGCATAACGTTTCCAGACAGACTCCATACCGTAATTCCGCCGTATACATTCACGCCAAACCCAATATCTTATTCACTTTCTTTTCCACCCTTTCTTTTTTTCCGCTCTTAGTGCTAGGAGTGATCCGTCTTTCCCTACTTTCCTTCCAATCTCCACAACTATAAACCTCACAAAATCCGGAAGTATCCAGTAACTACTATGGGCACTCAACATGTTCAGATACTGAATATTCAACGGTCCACCCCCGCCTGAGATATAGTAATCGATCTGGCCGTTGTCATTAAGAAGAAGCATGCGTTTTTCGGCGAGTTCTTCGCGGGAGAAGTCATGAGTTTCCATTTCAATGTTTGAAGGCAATTTCCTGAATATCCCTGGCCGTGATGGTTGGGAAAGCTGATTGGCGGCGGATGAGATTGTGGCAGCCGCGGGAGCAATCTCGATGGTGGATGACTGGGGTTTGGAGGACCAGCGGAAGACACTGCCTATTGTTTGGAAAAAGGAGGTCGACGAAGTGGGCACAGAGGCGGGTCTAAGGGAGTTTGCTAGGTCGCTGTCAACCGCGGCATTGAGCCGGTAGGCAATTGCTGATATACATGATTAGCATAACGAATGATTGATTGGAACGGTTTCGAAACAACTCACCATCGGTTTCATGCATCACGTTGTAGAGATTATCAATTGCTAAACACCCATAGGTCCCAGCTTCGCCAGTGAGTCCCGGATCACAAACATCATACTCGTCGCAGCCAGGCTTATCTCGATTTCTGCGCGGCACTAAGCTTGCTAATCCAAAGTTAGTGAAATCCGGCCCTACTGACTGTTGAAGAGAGACAAACATTTATGGAGCAGCAAAAAGAACCCCGCGGGACTTCCACAGAAGAAGACATTCTTGGTGTCGAATTCAAAAATATCTTCGTTAATATCGGTCCTTGAAAAGTCAATACGAGGGAGTCTTGTCGGTTGCTGACTGAGTACATCCATTGCCATGATACTGCCAAGTGAGTGAGCAATGAGATGCACTCTCCCAGTATCTTGAAAACCCGGATTATTTTTGCACCAGAGTCGATATATCCTATTTGCTTCTTTGACTACTGCCCGGACCATCTTCTGCTTGTGATGCGAGAGGTAGTAAGGGACGTCAAGCATCACATCGCTGATAAGATTCCGAACCGCGGGGATCGTTTCAGGAGTGATATCTTTCAGCGAAAAATGATTCGAGTTCGGCTGATCTTCAATCGCTTCCTCGACATCCGCATCCTCTAGTGAAAGTGTGGACCGCCAGTTGACGGGGAGCACCATGATATTTTCCAATTCAGGGCGCATATGTGGCCATACTGTATTGCTGTTCAGTTCAACATTAACCTGTCGTCGAAACGAGTTGATAGCGTGAGTGAAATGGAAGCTCTCAACACGCTCTGATAATTTTTGACCAATGCCGTGAATGACAAACACCAAGTCGCTAAATTCGGGCTTCTTCTCTTCCATCTTGCAAGTATAGCATATCTGTTGACGAGAACCTGCGTCTCTTGTTGCGGTTTGTTGCATTTTCATGAATGCCCTCGCATTTGCCGCGACAACCTTCGCAGGGTGAAATTTATCCCAAACTCGGCGATCAAATCCTCGCACAACAGCAATTCCAATCTGTCTGCCTTTTCGAATGGCACTCAGCGGACGCCTTCCACTTGCAACTGATGGCAGCAAACTTGGCCTAAGTATCTGGGCATCCTTGGAATCGACGTATATAACGCTTGAATTCTTGAACAATTTAGCGCTATCACGGGCAGATATGGTACCGGCCGCTAGATTATCATGAAGTGCATGACGGGTTCCACTTCTTTTGCTACTTGACACGGAGACCCCTGACGCTGAGCCAGGTCTACTTTCCGTTGCAGCGGGAGATTTTGCACCTTCATCGGGCCACAGTTTATGCACAATTTTCATTTCTGCGTCCGCACCATTCTCGACACAGCTGTTCAGTTCGTCTTGCCAAGTTTCCGTCCATGGTTTCATGTACATGAACCCAGCCTCTAGCTGGTTTGCAACCTCTGACTCGACTGGAAGCATGGAGTTCTTATAGAACCAGGTAGCCCTAATAACTGGGCAGATATCCTGAACTGGACTCCAGTATATTGGTTTCATCTACACGTGCATTAGCAGATGTACATCAAGCAAAAGAGAAAAGAGGACTAACATGTAACTTCGGAAATTCGACAAGGTGAAGTCGCGACGCTCCAACTGTCACCGTAGCCTCTGGTTCATCGCTTTCGGGGTCAGTTGCCTGGTCCATTGCTTCCAGTCTGTCACTGCCTAGGCCAGAGGAAGCAGCCACTGGCCCATCTAAAAGAGCTGCTTCAACGGTGTCCTTACTCTGCCTCAAAATCGGTGTTGGTCGACGATTTTCGCGATCTCTGATAGGAGCTCTAATAAAGGGAGATCCACTAATATTTGTATCATCCGAATGGCGTACAATGGGACTCGATCGCCCGCTTTCTTCTTCAGAGACATCTTCGTCGCCGCCGGGCGATGAACCCCTATTCCGCCTTGGAGTCTTGGAACTTCGGTCAGAAGGTAAGCTATGCCTCTTTCGGAAATGATCAAGTTCGGACGCCCCCGAAAGCCCTCGTTTTCGTGCCTTTGATTTGTAAGTATGGAAGACATCGCTACTTCCTCCAAGTCCTTGACTAGAAGTAGTCCTATCCGATGATTCGTCGCTATCTGGACTCCCTTCAGTATGTTGTCGCCCGAGATATCT
Organism: Aphanoascus verrucosus; assembly: GCA_014839905.1. NCBI lineage: Eukaryota > Fungi > Ascomycota > Eurotiomycetes > Onygenales > Onygenaceae > Aphanoascus > Aphanoascus verrucosus. The sequence goes on from JACRYM010000083.1 coordinate 31,500, forward strand.
AACAGGTGTTTCCGTTACGTTGTCGCGAGCCTTTCCTACGTCAAGGCTCTGGCTAGCTCTTTGTACATCCTTCCTTTTCCCGCGAACAGCGAATTTCCGCATTGAGGTCAATCGGTCATGCCTACCGCTTTGCCCCTTATCTTGCTCTCCTTCGATAGCTTTCCGGAGCCCCTGCCATGCTTCTTCGAGGGAGATGTTGTCATGGACTGAGAACGGTCGAGGAGGGAGCTTTGAGAGATCTGGACTGCCCGTGGGGGTTGGAACGGCAATTAAGGGATCGTCGATTGGTAAGGGCGATATATAGAAGTACTGTACCCGTATCTTCGGAGGGTTATCGAATGTCACGTTCGGGTCTTGGGTCGTTTGCTTCTGCTCTGGAGGTTCGTGAAGCAGGCAGTTTGGCCCATAAGTATGTAACGGGGCCGCCATACTCGCATCTTTTCCATTAAGTCAATAATCGAGTCAGAGGAGTATGCACAAGCATCACCTAGGGAGATGTTTCGATCGAGCCAACACGGTGAAGAGGTTTTGTGCGGTGGCAGGCAACGACATCTCTAGGATGATGACATCTGAGAGCGATAACTAGCTTTTAGAGCTTGGATCCAATAATTCACGAGCAGCAAGAGAGCTGTTTTCTCGTCTAATAGTAATAGCTTAACTGTACTCAGTAGTTATGAGGCGGATGCAACGGGAGATACAGAGTACGGTCTTTCGATTGGAGTGAGACACAGAGCTGTGAGGCTTCGATGAGCCAACAATTTGTCGCAACGTTGACTTTCAGAGCTCTGGTTGAGGTAGAGTAAAGCTCTTCTTGGCAGTCTTGGCAGTGACGTCAGGGACAATCTCCATGTGACGACTATCAGATCAGATGAGCTTCCAACATCCACAGATCAGACTCAGAAGACAGCCATGACATCGACTCAAAACACATTCTACGCAAAGTGAATGAATTGCTCAAAGATGGCATATCAAGTGTGATGGCGGACTCTTGATTGGCTATAATACATATCAATGTGATCGTCACGGAAAAAGAAGCCCTTCCTAGAACTCAGTTTCGACATGAATCTCATGGAATGAGCGTTGAAGAGACTAGATTCTCGAATGCTCATATCGAAAACCCGTGAAGGTATCATGCATCCTTAGGGAGCGTGGGAGGACGGTACTCTTTGGTAATTCCATGCTCTCTGCTCATCTCCATTCTCTTCTCTTGTTCCCGTTTCATCACCGAGAGCGCGTGCATCTGCACTTCTTGGAAAGCAAGGAAGGTGATGCATTGCGCACCCAACATCTCCAGTATCTTATGCGTGTCGTGCATATGCTTTCGAATCATACTGTCTGGATAACAAAATGTACGAATGCTCATCTCCTTTGCAATGATTTTCCAATTGTACAGCGTGGCATTGAGAAGAACCGGGTTCTTAGCACACTCTCCGTGGAACTCAAAGGTCTTGATATTGTAGAGAATAAGATCCCGTTGCGTAGCTTGGTCGAATTGAAATTGAACAACCTGCGGGCGGTTTTTGGAGTTCCAGAAATTAATCACTTTTGTCACTGATTCCGGGGACATGCGCCCTGCGTAGTATTGCTCCATAAGGAACCTGTTGGCGGTAACGCATATCATGAGTTCCAGTTCGTTATACAGCTTAGCCTGAGTCGGAGGGTCAAGAGAGATTGGAAATTTCGAGATGGCAGGGGCTGACGATCTCAACTGAAACGCCGTGGATGTAGTTTTGAGTACATCTCCGGTCTAAGAATTGTACGGATCAGAAGATGAACAGCGAGATTAGAAGGTAGGATCTTCTACGTACCATGTCTTCCATGCGCTGTTTAATCTTTTCTCCAAGCATTTTGAGAGCTGGCTTCTTCTGCTTCTCAAGGGTCGGCGTCTTGCCTAACCAGCCATTTTCACCAAATAATTTCTTATGTGGAGAGCGGGATCGACGTGGCGGCGACAAATAAGCTAACTCTTCGTCTTCGTCAAGATCCTCAAGAACTTTCACAGGAGATCTTGACCTGATCCTGCCTCTAGAACCTTCATGTGGCTGAGGTTGTTCCTCATGCTGTTCAGAGGAATAACTGCCGGTATGGTACCATTGATGAAAATAGTTGCCAGAATGGCCTGCGGACTCGCGGTCGTAGTTATCAAAAGACCTGACGTTTCCTTCTGATCGAGACTGGGGAAGTCGTGCCAAAGGCCTATCCATGCCTGTCTGTCGACGGAACGCGTTTGGTCCAGGGACAGTAACCATTCGAGGGGCATTTTGCCATAAAGAGTCGCGTCCAGACGATCTGCTGGAGTCCGTATTGCTGCTATAAGAAGAATGGCCACTGAGAAATCAGCTTCAGAGCAACAAGGGTTTCAAAGAAACGGTTATCTTACGCGTTGTACACTATAGGCACTTCCATTGTTGAGGGGTTAAATTTCGAAGGATCGAGTTTAGAAGCCCAGTTGTCAGAATGTTTTGAGGATTGCTCCGTTAGCTTCAGAATTTCACGAGTCAGATTGCCGAAGGGATCTCTTGAAATGCTAGAGGAAGCAGAATGAGTGTAAATGGATGGTAGATTAGCAGCCGTGCCGTCAGAGTTCGTGCTGTGTGGCTCCTGTTGCCGTTCATAAGCTTCTTGCTTGGGGTTTGTTTGTTTGTTTGTGCAGTTGTGAGAAATGGAGTAAGTACCTCAACGATATCACTAAGAGCAGTACTGAAACCTCGTTGTCCACAAGGACTGTCCATAGCTATTCTTAATGTTTCTCTGAATAGATAAACAGGAGAATCAATAGAGAAGCCGAGTGCCACGATGGCTAACAACCAATAGCTCCATTCATGACAAGAAAAGGCGACAATATTAACACGCTATGGGAAAAACAAACAACACGAAAAGTGCACTTTTATAAGGAACTGACAGCCCCAGAAAGCAAATGCAGTGACAGAAATGCAAGGTTTTTCTGAATAATACTCAGCACAACTGCACGTAGATCTTGCAGTAACGGGGCCGAAAAAGTGACAGATAAAAGTGTGAGTAGGCCTAGAAGAAAACAAATAGGAGCAGCGAGAGAGAAATGATAAGAAAAACTGTCCTTCACAGGACTGACGTTACGGAGACTGCCGCATCTTCATTGTAATGGCCACGGGTAACATTGACAGGCGCTGACGGTTGATTCCTAGTCGACACGCACTGGAGGAAATTCCTAAGATATTCCAGAAAAGTTCGGACAGCATACGTTACTCAGAGTATAGAAGTTCAGTCAACAGCCCTATGCAACAAGCATTTGGAAAAACTGATAGGATACCCTCCAATATGCATCACACATATTGTATCTCCTAAGGCTATTGGCGAGTCGTTCGCTTCAGGCCACTGGCAGGAGTGGCATTGCCTTCCGCTGGTAGTAGACAAGGCGTACACAAAAATTCGTTGAAAGATTTCAGCCTTCAGCTGAGCTGCACAGCACATGCCTTAGTGGTAGGACGCCCAAACAAAACAATCTCTTGACTGTCGGGCTGAGGACTTCAAAGACGCGATGGACGGCCCCCATGCCGACATGTAAAGGTCGGAGTGTGAGTGCTACAATATGGCTGGATATACATACTCCGTCATTCCGCTATCGACTGCATAGGCACCGGTGTGTCAATGCCCATTGTCATTCCGACGGCCGTCTTCAACTCCAGTTAGCCGCATATGGGCATCCGGCCAAGCACCTGGGTCGGCCCCGGTACCTAGCGCTCACCCAAGTATCAGTAGTGCTACCCCAGATCCCACGGACGTTGAACTGCCGCAACCTTCTCCGCATCACGATGAGGTGAAGTTGGGTCGAAAAAGTCAGTTGTCTTCGGAAGCTTTTCGGGGCGGATTTTCGCACCTTTCACGTGACCGATTCCCGGCGCGCAATCGCGGCGCGGCTGATTCGCCGGCAGATTATTTATCCCGCTAGTGGCGGCTCTTAAGTCAGCTAAGCGTGTGAGTGCGACCTGAACCCCCCTTTACCCCAGAGGCCCGTTAGTACGGCAGCTGGAATAAGCCTTAGTCATCCTCGGAAGGGCTCAGCGCTGCCGTGTCACCGAGTCTCAATCCGAACACCACAGCTTTGCCGTCGATCCCCACTCCAGCAGCCCCCGTCAGTACCGACTTTGGCTGTGAATGCGCCGACGTTGCAAATATCAGCCAGAAATCTGGCACTTCGCACATAAAAATGGATCGCATGATTGGCCGTATTCACTGCCGTGTGCTCATGGCAAGCGCATCCATCCTCCAAAGGACTCCTCACAGTCTCGACAATATATCTGGGACTCTCCATCTACACAACTTGAAGACTAACGTGATTTTCATTTGTCTTTCTTGGGTTTAAGCTTGGTGGAATAGTTTCGTTCTCACGAGTCCATCATCTCCTAATAATTGTTTCTCACTTCATAATGTCTCAAGAAAGATACGACATCGTCATTGTTGGGGCCGGCCCCGTTGGTCTCCTTCTCTCCCTTTGCCTATCCAGATGGGGTTACAAAGTGAAGCACATTGACAACCGGGCTGTGCCCACCAAAACTGGTCGCGCCGATGGAATCCAACCGCGATCTATGGAGATCTTGCGAAATCTCGGTCTCAAGCGCAAGATAATGGCATACGAGCCGGCCAAGGTATATAACGTCGCGTTCTGGGATCCCTTGCCAGAAGGAAAGGGAATTTGCCGCACTGGAAACTGGCCTAGTTGCCCGGATTTCATCGATACCCGATACCCATTTACTGCGCTTCTGCACCAGGGCAAGATTGAACGCGTGTTTTTGGAGGAAATCGAGAAGGCTGGCACAGTGGTGGAGCGTCCCTCGACAGTTACCGGATTCAAGAATGATGGAAAGGACCCTGAATACCCAGTCGAAGTGGAGTTGAAAGATTTAGATACCAATGTCTGCACAACAGTACGCGCGAAGTACCTCTTTGGAGGCGAGGGGGCTCGAAGCTTCATCCGGGAGCAGCAGAACATCCAGATTCGACACAAGGACCCCATTGCTCATGTGTGGGGTGTGATGGACGGTGTTGTGCGAACAAACTTCCCAGATATCAAGGTGAGACCCGACACGACTATCCTTTTAACCTACCTTTGCTGACGTATGCTAGACGAAATGCACTATCCATTCCGACAATGGCTCTATCATGGTCATCCCTCGAGAGGATGACATGGTTCGTCTATATGTCCAATTGGCATCCTCAACGGATAAAGACTGGAACCCAAGAATGACTGCAACAGTCGAGCAGGTTCAGGAAGCTGCAAAAAAGGTCTTCAAGCCGTTTGATATCAGTTGGGACCGCATTGAGTGGTATTCGGCATATCCTATCGGACAAGGGATCTCTGAGAAATATACCTTGGACCACAAAGTGTTCATTGGCGGTGATGCTTGCCATACTCACAGCGTACGTTCTGTCCGTTGCGACAAATCAACACTGTCTAACGACTTCTTTAGCCCAAAGCCGGCCAAGGCATGAACACCGCTTTCCACGATGCTCTGAACCTGGCGTGGAAGATTCACTTTGTAGAGGGAGGAATGGCCAAGCGCGAAATCTTAACCACTTACGAATCTGAACGAAAGATGATCGCTGAAACTCTTCTCGATTTTGACGCCAGATACGCCAAACTATTCTCCACACGCATCCCATCCGTCAGTGAAGTCGACTCCGCTCTTGGACGCTCCAAGGCAGACGACGGTAACGAGTTTGTCAAGGCCTTCAAATCTGCCTGCGAGTTCACCAGCGGCTATGGCGTCGCGTATACCCCAAACATCTTCACATGGTCACCATCACACCCTGCCCAATCCCCATATTTCAACCCCCAGGGCGCCAAAGTCATCCCCGGCCGTGCCCTCCCAACAGGCAACGTCACTCGCGTCCTCGACTCCAACCGCGTCGCACTAGAACAAGAAGTGCCCGCCAACGGCTCCTTTAGAATCTTCGTTCTCGCCGGCGACATCAACAAGACCAAAACCGCTCTCGCCGATTTCAGCACCAACCTCCAGAAACCCCGCTCCTTCTACGCCACTTACTCCCGCCCCGCCGACCAGACTGTTTCGTACTTTGAGCGCCACAACCCACACTCACGCTTCTTCAGTCTCCTCCTTGTCTTTGCGAACCTGAAGGATGATGTCGAGATCTCTGCGCTGCCTAATACTTTCCGGGCATACTCGTACCATATCTACGTGGATGATCGGTCTGACAGGTTCGTGCCCGACGCCAAGGCGCCGGTGCATGCGAAGATGGGATTCAGTGCTGAGAAGGGTGGTGTGGTCGTGGTAAGACCTGATGGGCATGTTGCCTGTGCAGTGGAGTTAGTGGAAGGATCGGGAACTGTGGATGCGTTGAATGCGTTCTTTGGATCGTTTTGTGAGAGGTCGCTTGGCGGTGAGGGACAGTCGAGATTGTAAGATAGATGAGTGAGCAATATTCGCTAGAAGGACGCCTTAAGGAGGCACTTCTTTGTCATGTTATTAGTTTTCATATACCTCAAATATGTGTCATATTTTTAGGCCAAAAGAGAATATCTACAACCTACAGCTCTTATGATCGCTCTGCGTATACTGAACACCTTTTGAAGAGAGCTATCCATCTGTACTAACTAGTAGTTGAGGGGGTCGTCGTTTGTTTAAATCGTCTATTCCATACTACGTTACAATGAGGTCGATGGCGGCTTACACTCTCTTGATCTCCCACTCCAAGCCTGTGATGCTAACCTCCTCACCTGCCTTCTCATCATAGTCATACCACTCTCCTTCACCCAGATCAATGCCCGTGAACGGCGTATTAGACTCTGCACCCTTGGCTTGCCACTCACCCTGAAAATCGTGGCATTGGTCCCGTATCAGTTTCTTGCCAGTTGGTTGATAAACCGGGATATAGTGACTTACGTCTGGTTTAAATCCCACAAACTCGAGGCCACGGCAATCGAATTGAATAATCTTCTGTTTTGTCTGGGATTCAGTGCAGGCGGAGGGAGTGCTGGTGAAGACGGCGGAGTTTTCGCGCTACATATATACCGGGATATGCTCAGCCATGCGGAACCAGGGCTGTCCTGAAGGCAGACTGTGACCAAAATTGGACTGAATTAATGGAGACAGAAAGAGGTAATAACGAGCAGGTAATGATTATGCTTCTGCAGAAGCTGGTCAAATAGAACGTGGACCTCAACTTAAATCAGGGGGATAACCGCAGACTTCAGACATGCTCTCATTCTCCGCATTTTGGAAGAGCACGGCAATCCGTAAAAAGGGCATAGCACATCGTTTATTCTTGACTTACATTGCAAAACCCGCACTTCCATACAAAATTCGCTTCACCCCGACTTCCGGGCAAATCGTGCTTTTCCTACAAGTTCGTGTTAATAAGATGCACTAATTACACAGAACGAGGGTTAGGGGGGAATCAATAAAGACAGGAAATACTAACCCATCTGTTGAAGCTCACTAGCTTTGGATGCACTTCCCGACACGACGTGCATTGGACTTTGAATGTGAAGTGGTACGGTGAATCCTCGGTGTCGGTGGGCTGGAGGTCAGTGATACTATGGGAAGTGTTCAGGTTAGCTGAGCTTGCTTGATGATTCTTTACAACTGTTCAAACGTTCAGATGCTTCTATATTGCACATGCTGCATCGCATTGCATCGCAACGTCTCTGCATGACGTACCCGGAGAGGATTGCGCTGACGGTGAGGGCGAACATCGCGCCGAGCTGGAGATAACGGACGGTTTGGACTTTATGGAGACGACTGGAAACTTATTATCTAGCCAATACTTTCAAACAAAATTATCAAGGACGTTTTGTCCAGTTCAGATGGTAATGGCTCGGGTTGTTGATAGTGGGGTGCCGGATTGAATCTGTCGTGTCGTCGTTGAGTGGGAGGAAAAAAAGTTTTGGTGGTGGGACAGCTCCGCCCCGCGATCACTCAAAGGGGCAATTGTCGACCGAGCATCCCGAGAAAATCTGCAAATTAATATCGACGCCCTCAAATATAAAGTGTGTTTGCACAGCCGTAGATAATTACGAAGTGATATGCTATTATTTGCTGTTGTCAACGGTCAAGCCCTGGCCGTTATCCGGGAGCATCGGCGGAAGTGATCTCGTGCATTCTATGCCGGTGAGCAGCCATGTACCGTACGATCGTTGGTTTCACGGCAGAATAGCACAGCCGCTCCTTACTACATACATACACACGCATATACAGATTGTTCACATTAAAAACAATCTTTGTACATTGGGATTTTCATAATATTGGTGAAATACACACTGATACGCCATACAAACCGGGCAGATTCCACCTATCCAACGTCAATCCCCAAAACGCCATTGCTCCAGGTAACTTTTCTGCTGGGTCGTAAAACAAACAACGATGATAAGAAAAGCCTTGACGCGTCAACAGAGTAGGGTATCATCGCAAAGAAAAATAATCAAAATCAAAAACTGGGTCGTGACGAGTCATCAATATATGGGTATCGTGAATAGGGGAAAGAAGATTGTGTGGTGGAAGCATCCACATCCATTCCCTCAAGGGTGCGTGGCGATCGTCGGGGAGGGATGGTCTCCGCTCTCTCGGAGGACGGAGTAAATCTGACGCATTGGGGGGTATTAAAGTAGTTTATCGTGACGGATAATAGTATGTCGCATAATGCATCAGCGGAGAGCGGATCGCGCGTGCAAATAGGGCGCAGCTTCGTGGTATCGTTCAGTTCCACGCATTCTAATACCAGTGGTCTCAAATCATATGAGGATCTCGCTGATCCATTGAGGCGATAACATCGCCATTGCATCCAACTTCGACCGTATCTCTCAGATTGGAGTTATCACCGTCCAAATTGCGGGAGCCGCATCCTCTTTTTCCATCCTGCCTTCCTCACAGAGAGCTCGGACCGTTCCTTGTCCATGCTCTCTTTGCTTGAAGAGCTAGTTGAGGAGCCTGAGCTGCGAACGCGTTCATGTTCCTCTGCGAGGATCTCTTCAAGTCGCACGTCTGCTTCTGAGGACGTGCGCGGCTCCTCAGGGTCGAGGTGTTCGTAAAACCGAGATGCTATGCCAGGCATCTTGATCCAAAGTATATGTTTTCGTGGTGGTAAGAGGTCGGATCGAGGTCTTTCGCGAGCGAGAACGTTCGTCAATAGATCTTTGTAAACCTCACAAGAGCAGCGAATGCCTCCGAGTCTCTTTGATTTTGTCGACTTCGTCAAACAGTCCCCTCCGTCGCCAAGAGATCTAGTTTCCGCGTCACTACGGGATGTGGAGGACCTCTCCGGCAGGTATGGGTTAGTCTCGCTATCGGATTTTGCACTGGCCTTTCGAAATCGCAAATGCTGCGGAACTTGCTGGTAAATCGGCGTTCTCCCCACAACTAACAAACAAGAGAAAAAGAGGAATGTGCACGGCAGATGCTTGCATTATTTGTGCCTTGCGGAAAACAAAGATTAACATCAGGTCAACCGTTTATGTGCAGGGGTTAGGGGGGTGGCATGTTTCGTTATCTGCTGCAAAGGATGTTTGAACAGTAGAGAAAAGTAACACTTTTGTAGACAACATCAGTTGTTGGAACCCTTGAGAATGGTGAAACCGAGCATAGCTCGAGCGCACTGAAGTGGCGGATTGCAGTGAAATATATAGCAGGTCCAGAATGGTAGATACGCCTGCGGCGTTTAGTAGTGAGTCCCGTGAGGTTTGAACTCCTCTCCGAATGGAAGATGCCATCGTGCATCTACCGAGTGGAAGCGTCAACTAGCGCCCTGGCTGGCGCTGGGGGTGAGGGGCTCGTGCAGCATCAGTATCTCGAGGCAATCCAATCCTAGGGACGTCGGTGGCTCCCACGCAGGCGTCCGGGGTGTTGAACCCTTGTGACATCTGACCACATTGGTCCAATTCGAAGACTGAAGGTTTTTTTCGCATCGCTTGGAGAGATCGATGAGATAGATCTGCATATCTAGCGTTTTGGACGCCAAGGAATAAACCGGAAGACATCCTTGGAGTTAATAAACCACAGAGGAACTACTGTGGTAAATGGGATGCATGCAACGAAGTATACTCCTGCTGGGCTTCTAGGGGTGGAGGGTTTGATTTCAACGCATGCCATGCATCGTCGTGCTTCACCCTCCCAGAAAAATACAAACGCACTGCGGTTTGAGGAGGCCTGGAGGGGCGGGAAGATGTTGAGGGGTGGCGTCCTGACCACCCTCCATCGTCCGCTCTGGCACGCTGGTGATCGAGTCACGAGCACGCATCGTGAGTTAATCAGTTGAAAGGCGCACTACTTGTTAGCAGCAAAAACCGGACTTGATCCTGTGCAGTCATCGCAATTCGAGTGGGCTTGTCTCATTCTCGGGCCCATTTTGGACAGGCCTTTTATTGACGCTGCCTTGTCTGGAGGCCCTCATATTGCGTACCGATTTAGAAATCCGGGCCCAATCAACCAGGTGTAGCGATTAATATGCTCTGGAAGGATTCGTAGTCATGAACCAACATCTCAGCCTCCTGAGTTATTGATGGGCCGCATCATCGGTAGTAGGCATCGCAGTTAAGAGAGGGTGGAGGGTGGTGGTGGTGTGCAACCGGAAGACGAAAAGCCACAAATGAAGTTGGCGAAGCCTTGGTCTCAGCAAGCGCTCGCGTCATTTGCAACAAGGCTCTTCTTCCAATCCTTGGGCATTTCTACGACATTTCTGGAACAAAATCATATGTCCCCGGTATGAAAGACAGACAAAAATAAATCACATCTGCTTGCTCTCAAAGCAAGCCTACATCCAATGGATGATTGTTCACTACAAGCTCTCTGACGGCACGGCGGCTCTCGAAACCGCTGGCTATCATCAGGGCCTAGAGAGCTCCGCCGATTGATACTTCTGCACGTCCCAATTAATCTTGTTTCAGGCTGAGATGAGGTGATCCGAAACTACGGCTGCGGCGTCGCTGATCTGAGTCATTGTATGGTCAAAACCACCCATTTTGCGCGGAGGAGTTACTGAATTCCTCAAGGCTCCGGATGTCTACGACGCCGAAAAGCAGTCCGCTGTCCAAAGGCCTAAGCCAGAGACAAGGCAATATGCTAAGATGCTCCGTTCCTCAAAGAGGCAACCAAGCCGCCTCTGCGGTTTGCTCTTCCGATTAAAAAAATCTCGTCACGGTTTAGAGATTCAGGAACGTGCCATGTCATAAAACGACCAGCGCAAATATTTTGACGAAAGATTCCCCTTTCTAAGGCTTCGGTTAATATGCTCAACTTTGGTATCTGAGTTGTTTCGATTCCAAACCCCATCGTCGGCCGGCGCGAGGCTCGTGCCAACCATCAAACAATCGAGGCCACTGCCAGTATGCGGCTGCCCATCAGCCATCGTGTAGGTGAGAAAAAGGGGTGTATGTCTCGAATGGCGGTTCCTGTTCGTACTCCCGTGACTTTGTCGGAACATGGGAGGTAAACATCTCGCAATCAAGTGCCCTTTATTAAACGCTCTTCATTTCTTTGCCGTCAACGCCGTGCCCATGGATAATGTATAAAGCTTCTCAATTGTTCAACCGCCCATCTCCACGTCCTTCATCTCGACCCCTTTCGCTGCTGATATCCAGAGAACGTTATTACACCTAAACGAAAGTCCCATATTAGCATATCCCCACCAACCCGCGTACCGATGTCCTTTCAGTCGTTTAAGAAGTCTCCGTACCGTATTAAGACCTGACCCAGCGTTCCCGTATTCTTTCCATCGATGAACTCTTCCGTGTTCGATAATTGAATGTTCATATATGAATCCACACTGACTAATTGGCCCTTGTACTCGGTTTGGCCCCATTTCAAGCGGATGATAACATCTTCATTGACCCTATAGTGCCCAACTGTCAGCATCGTGTATCCTAGGTACCTTCTGGAGGGGCGGAATAGATGGGACAGTAATTGGTCCGAGCTAAGGAGGGGAATCGGCGCAACGTACAGGGACTGCAGCATAGGCCGCGGGTTGAGAGGAACGAACTGGATAGCAGAGCTGTTCGTTAGCACTCGGTACTAAGGCCATATTTGGGACTTGGATAGACGCATTGCTTTGCGGACTTTGGGTGGTACATACACTCATTTTCAGGGACGCTCAGCAGTATCGATAGAGGAGCTCACAGAGGGGAAGAGCACGGGATTTGATTATCCGGGGTCTTCTGATTTGGAATTTGCGCTTCCCGACCTTCAAAACGCTGCGGCGTGGATGAGGGTCCTGGACTTGAAAGCTTCGATGCGCTCAGCTTGCCTCACCGATTCGGTTAGCGTGGAATGCCGCTCCAACGCAGCTTAGTCATGCCTCAGCAGTGGGACGTGAATCGCGGATTGAAACTCGTGGAGTGTCCCTTTTGCAGGCGAGAATTACTTCGTAGAGTATGTAAATAAAAATGCCAATGGAGTTCTGATTCGAGGCTTGTGAAGACGTTTCTCATAGTGCTGTTAGACTATTGGCATTGGGATGCAAACATATAATTTCGCTGCCTCTTTTCCGCTCAAACTCCACCGCGACATATTCTGATATCAGGGACGGAGCACGGAGGACGAAGGAGTGATTACTGTCTGGGACTGAAAGGATTGAGATCTATATAGTCCCCAGCTTTGAAGTACGGTATATTTTTTTGACAACGTCCGGTACATGGACTAACGAGATAATAGATCATCCTCAATCTCCCGACACCGGCAATTGTCACGCCTAGAATTATTCATCTCCAAAATTTGCATGCCAATTCTAGACAGCGATAATTGCGCTGCTCAGTGACCCTTTGCATATATACACCAGGCGATATTTTCTATCAATTATGGCATCCCCCAGCTCAAGTTCATACTTCGAGCAGCAGCGCGCAGAACTGCTACGAGAAATCTCCCTAGTAAGCCCCCACCAAAACGCCCCCCTTTTCCGCCTTCCCCTTTCTGACATTCTTCTTAGAGCTTTGAACAAGTCCTCCAAAACATCAACCGCCTAAACCGAAATTTAGAAAGCGTCATTGCTGTATGTATATCTCTCCCATCTCCATATCATTGCTTTCTAGTGCTCTCCCAACTCACATCCATCCCAGGTCGGAAATGAATTCTCATCAGTGGAAGCTCTCTGGTCCCAATTTGAGAATGTGATGGGCAAGGATGGCGAGGGAAATAATAATAACCCCGGCCACGGCCTGGGCAGCGGTGAGAACGACGAGAGGGAAGGGGAAGGAACGGGTAGAGGGCGAGAGAGTGATCAGGATGGAAGTCAGCAGTTGGCTCGGGGAGAGGTTGATGTTGAGGTGAAGCAAGAAGAAGATGAGGATGGAGATGCGACGATGTTACCCGATGAGGGTGATTACGACCATGAAGGACATTCTTGAAAGAGACTTAGTTCTTAAAGTGACATGATTATATGAATAGATAGACTCTTGGATGTCATTGATATCTTGCTACATTGTTTAAACAGGAACATTTACAAATAGGATGGACATGAGTAGTGTCATTTCTAATCAATACATACTAGTACGCTGCATTACTCTGGCTCAAAAGATACAATAACTAATCCCAATTAACACCTAGTCCATGCATAGTATCCTTGAGAACGCCCGCAAGTCAAGGCGAGGCTTCTGAACAAATACGGAAAAGGAAAGGGAACAAGCAACGGGAGAAAAAGAGAGGTATTTTGATAAAGAAAACAGACATGATCCACGTGAAGATGACACAAGCCACGACAAAAGGGGAACAGATACAGATATATGGGTCCGTGGCACACAGGAAGAAAAAAGATAGAGGTCGTAAGGGTATTAGCATGACAGGGGATGAGGAAAACGTCAAGTCGCAGATAAAAGGGAATATCAAAGCAAAGGAAGTAACTGAACGCGTAGCATGGTAAACATGATGGTTACCACATCATCCTGTGCCCATCAAGCATTGTTGGCCGCCGACACCTTATCGTCGTCGTTCGTGTCCTGGTTCAACCTCCGCAAACACGAAGCATGAAGGTGACAGACGCCCTTGCGTGAAGTCGTCTCAAAGAATCTTGCAACTCCTTTTCTTAGTCTTCTTTCCGCCCACGGCTCCCTGGTGAGAGCTTCCACCTCGAGAACCCCAGCTATTTTCTTCGATTCCCACCGCTGTATTCACTGCAAGTTCAAATACTTCATCGACACCTCTCATTTCTTTGCTGCTGCATTCAACATACTGTGCACCCATGCGTTGGGCTACTGCCTGGCCTTGCTCAGGCGTTACCGGCGTCAGACCTTGACTCTTGAGTAATTCAATGCATGCACGTTTCGTACGAAGATCCGACTTGAGGCCGACGAGAATGAGGGGCGTGGTGGGGCAGAAATGAAGGACCTCGGGATACCACTGTGAATAGCTGTGAGTATTTTGTCTAGTCCTTACCTCCCTGCATTGGCGTGCAAAGGTAGAAGATGAAGAAGAAACATACCTTGTCCATTACGTTCTCAAGCGAGACAGGGCAGTCGATAGCAAAACATACAAAGAGGAGGTCTGTTTCCGGGTAGGAGAGGGGTCGAAGTCTGTCATACTCCTCTTGTCCGGCTGTATCCCAAAGCGCAAGCTCAACTGTTTTACCTGATGGAAAGTGTGTCGTTTGTGTGATGTAATTCTCAAACACCGTGGGAACGTATTTCTACCATCAAGCTCTTAGCCTCATTGTCGACCCAAACACGATGTTCATCAACAGTCACTCACCTCAGGAAAGTAGCCTTGCGAGTAACTGATCAATAAACACGTCTTTCCACAGCCTCCATCACCCACAACGACGAACTTTTTCGAATATGATGGTGGCTGGGTAATATTCGTTGCTTGAGACATTCTTCCTGTTGACGTGCTCATGGTTGTGCTGACTGTGCCATTGCTTGCCCGTGTGCTTTGGCTTCTCACTGGTTTGCGACGAGGCGACAACGGGGCTGGAGTCGGAGATTTCTCGTTCATCACAGATGAATGGCGTCGAAGATGGCTGTTGTAGCCGTATTGTTCTTCGTAGGCGCGAGCTGACATTGTTGGCGCGGATTCCAAACAGAGGCGGCGGGATGGACTGAAAAACGGAAACAAAGACCCTCCTCACGAACGGGTGTTTTGCACGTGTCGACGTAATATGTAGCGGCTGAAGAGGTCAAAGTCACACAATGGCCTGACAAAGAGAACGATGTTTTGTGGTGGGTTGAAATAGAAGGAAATTCGGGGTTGCAGAAGACAGTTCGGGAAATGAAATGAGACAGACGATGGAATTGTTTTTCTCAACTGTTATGATGATGACTCTCAACGCAGATGCACGCAATGATAATAAAGCCAGAGAACCAGCCTCCCAGCGGCAACCGTCCTTTTCCCAGCGGCATCTGCCCTGTAAGGCACGGAATGACGCCCACTATTTACCCCAACGCGCTGCCATAGCAACGGGCGGCATTGGGCAGGGTTGCAGGCGCGCTAATTGGTGCCAGCCCCTGGCCACTCCCTCCGATCTGCACGCTCCTGTTTACATCATCATCACCGCCCCGGGTGTGCTTGCAACAATTCGCCGTTTCAGGAACCTTTCGTCAGCTGCTGTGGTATTTTTGGCGACGGGGAGGCCGTTCTAGTCTTCTAGATGGCCGGACGGACGCTGGGAGGGGAGCGACCACCGGTCAGCCCGCGGTTTTAGGGGTGGATCAGAGGCGACGACGATGTCGACATCGGTGGAGTTACTTGGTGGAGTTTATTCCGCGGACGGGCGCGATTTGATGCGTCTACGGAAGTGCAGGCGGTTCTCGACCAATTGCTAGACGCTCTGGGAGCATCTTGTCAAAGTAGAGTGTTGAGAGGAGGGATACAAGCGAAGGTGGGATGTAGTCGCAGACCGCCATTTCTCTTGTGTTTGATTGCGATGTAGTTCTTGGGCAGAGTGCAAGATGAGCTCTGCCATTTTTATGAAGCAGAAACCCACCAGAGCTTGAGCTGTTATGCAATTCCGGTCCTCATGTTCGCAGCAAGATGTTCCACAACTGCAGCTGAAACTCCGTCCAAACACAGATTCACAACTGAAGCTGCATGGCCGCCGGTAAGACATGCCCGTTTCTGGAGCTGCTCGCTTGTTCTTGCACCGGGCTTGCATCTGCTTGGCACCGTCCAGGCTTCAGCACACTGAGCACACAGAGCAGCACAACATCGCGGCTCGTCAGAATCCGCGTTTGAAACAACAGCAAACAGCGTGAGCCTGTGAGAACGTTATCGCACGTGTTTCGTTACTGATAACTGCTCGGTGGATTTTATCCGAGGTTGCTGGGCTCTTATCAACATCCGGATCTCGTCAAATCCACCTTACCAAATCTCTACCAAAAATTTTTATAAGTGCACTTGTTGAACGTCCCTTCATGTTGGCTGTGCTAGCTCTATGGCTGGGGTAGACCACCATCGCAGCCACAATTGCAACAGCTCCTCAGACTATAGACCATGGACAAGGATAAAACGGAACCAGACGCGGGTCTGAGAAGCTTGAACCACTGTATGTATTCTTCACGCGATGTCATCAGAAACAAGACGATATGTTCAGTTTACTGATGAATGCGTGATTGAACTCCAACCTCAGACCAAAGGAAGCTCCCAGCATGGCGATACTGGCTGCGAAAAAAGACCCTCCCGCTCGTGCGATGGGAGACACCGTATCTGGCCTGGTTGCAGGAGCGAATGCGCACTCCCTCCCTTGACTCCTGGTTCGCAATCAGTGCGAATCTGGGCACTCATACGTTTTACATGGTGATGCTGCCCATCTTATTCTGGTGTGGGCATACTCGACTTGGTCGCGCGTCAGTTATCCCGTTACATCCGCGATTCAGGGCGATTGCCGTTGGCTGACAAGATTGTACAGTATCGTCCACCTCCTTGCGTCCGGCGTCTTCATCAGCGGATTTATCAAAGACTTGCTATGCCTCCCCCGACCTCTCTCTCCTCCGCTTCAGCGAATAACTATGTCCGGCTCTGCGGCCCTCGAGTATGGATTTCCCTCGACACACTCCACTAATGCCGTTTCCGTGGTCGTGTATGCGATGCATGACTTGAACTCCGCCGACTGCACCCTTTCTCCGTTCGCGAAGACCTCTTTAACATTTCTCTTATTCCTCTACGGGACATCAATTGTGCTGGGACGGTTATACTGTGGCATGCATGGGTTTCTAGATGTGGTGGCAGGCTGTCTCTTGGGAGCTCTTTTGGGGTTTATACAGTGTGCATATGGGGCTGCCATTGACAACTTCGTTCTTTCAGACACCATTCAGCGGCCTCTACTTGTGGCATTGATGATTCTTGCACTGGTTCGAATCCATCCTGAACCTGCGGATTCTTGCCCGTGCTTCGATGACAGCGTTGCCTTTGCTGGTGTACTCATTGGGATTGAGCTGGGTGGATGGCACTTTGGAAAGACAAGCTATGGGATCCCAGATCCTATTCCGGGTAGTGTTGTCTTTGACCTTCAGAGAATAGGTTGGATTAAAGTTGTGACACGAATCATTCTGGGTGTTTTCACCGTTTTTGTTTGGAGGGAGGTCATGAAACCATCTCTTCATCGAATACTTCCTCCGCTATTCCGGATAATTGAGAAATCGGGATTGAGTCTTCCAAGACGATTTTTCACGAAAGCCTCGTACGTCTGCCCCCTGTAAAGGAACAATTGTGCATTGGTAACTAATCAATCCTCCAACAGGGAGTACAAACGAGTGCCAGAGCATCTCAAAGACGATGACGTGATTCCCAACGTCTCTGAAATACCTTTCTTGTTCACTTCCATCCGCCATCCTCGTCGTCGCGCGGTTTCCATTGGACCACAGTCCGAAGCCGACGCATATGAAACTCTTGCCTACCGCGAGCATCGGCGACGACTCAGCGCATCCTCTCCCGATCCACCACAAATCCCTCGATCCTCTCCATCTGCCGTTAACCGCGATGGCAGTGAAGGCCCACTGGCGGTTGCGAGTGCGAATGCCCACCAGTCCCCAAGGTCGGCTGACAGAAGTCCGTTACGTCTCGATCAGTATGAACATATGATGGGAACTGGTACGCCGACCTACGAACAAAACGGGACGAACAATGTTGCGGATGGAACGGCCCAGTCGTTGGATTATACACTGCGGTCACAGGATGAACGAGAGATGTTTTCGATGATCACGAAGCCACGAGTACGTTATGACGTGGAGGTTGTTACGAAGTTGATTGTATACTCTGGTAAGTGGTTTTCTCGTACCGTCGTTTGCTTTGGCATATAGACCCGTCTGCTGATTGCCATCACAGGAATTGCATGGCTAGCAGTGGAAGCCAACCCGATCCTGTTTCACTATTTCGGTCTTGAATAGAGGGACGTGATGCTGCACTGGCCTGGCGAATGTTTGAATATTATTCTTAATCAACCGGTCTCTACTTTGCCTAGAATGTCTAATGCCCTTTTTTTTTTTTTTACGCGGAGGACGGCGCTATCATGGTTGGCATACCTGGTAATTGTTTGCTGGTGATATGAAATGATAGTTTGGCAACGGGGCTTCGATTGCTCTTAATGAGGATACAATGCTTTTAATTCTAAACCAAAATATGATATTCATTCTGCTATGTTTTGCCTGCCAAAGTAGACTGTTCATGTACCAGAACAACCTCAGCGTCCTTCGTAATCGTGCACTGCTCGTCAGGCACAACCGATGTCGGTCCAAGCGTGATCGACCGATCGGGCATGGCGTGAGATCTGCCGGGTTGGTCCGTGCACCCGTTCCTTGATCCCAAGGCGCTAAGCCGCAAATGGCGGCGCTAAATTTCACGTGATAGCGTGTCAAAACCCGTGACGAGAAACTTGCGAGCGACACCTCAAGCGCACCGCTAAAGGGAGCCGCGAGGGCGAAATGTATGGCATTGCCATATTGAGTAAACTTGACCTCACCTCCTGCCCTCTGAACTACATGTCGCTCAACACTTTCCTCCCCTCCTCGCGCCCCTTCCCTCCCCCCTCCCCCTCTTCCCCTCCCTCTTTTCCCTCGTTATCCTCTTCTCTCTCTCCTCTTTTTTCTTTCTTCCTCTTCATCACCACCATCCAGCTTCACATTCTCAAGCTACGTTCAACATCACGAACTTACTTACACTCTACTTTTAATTCAATTGCTTCTATCCACGACGTTATCTCATCCAGATTCAACGCGTTTAATATCGCTCAGCGCAATTGTCAATATTTGATACCCTTCAAGCTCTAGCAACCGCTGAGATTCTTCTTTGTCTTTCTTGACTCTCCGATCACCTTTTTCACATATCAATTTCGTGGTCCCAGTCCCATATCTCGCGTCTTACTACGCTTGCTTGACAAGCCAACTCTTCAATTGAGCTTCTATCTTGAGACACTCAATATCTCTGCTTCTTCTACACTTAATATCTTGCTCCTCGATTCAATCGTCTCTCAGGCACTTTATTTGCCAGTACACACGCAGAACAGCATTGCCAATCTCGTTCTTGCACTTACTATCAACTTGATATCTCGATTGATCATCCTACTTCGCATTTTACGGCGCACCTTTACTCGCGATTTTTCATATCAATCGGCAGTTTGCCTACGATTTACGAGCACAGAACCACGCAGAGTCTACAAAATTGCTTCAAGCGAGAAGTCTTGTCTATCCTCTTAATATCGAAGAGAGCGAAATTGTTTATTGTGCGCATCAGAATTTTCCAAGGTCACGCCATCACCGAGAACACATCAAAACAAGGCACCGAATTTCCACATTAGGAAATTTTTACGCGTTTGTTTACAACAGAGTTGACGGAACTCCCCTGACCTCGCCTCACACTTTTCACCAAGTTTTATTTTCGCACACAACCTCTTTCAAAACAATCTCTTCTCTTCAAACTTGTCACTTCTTACTCGACATTATCATTCTGCTTTACATATCCTCTATCTTATTGATCAAGCACCACTTGGATCACTGTGATACACACGTTCTCTCAGAACAAACGAAAACGTTCGAACAACATCTACCCTCGTATCACAACGCAACGGATCCTATTTCTGACGCGTTTTCTTCTTGTCCTCTTATTACCTCGTCGCTGTCACAAGCCTCGCAACAGATCCAAAGACGTTTGATATCGAGTTGATAAATCCATCAGTCTGACGAAATGGATTCCAAGAACCAGCAGAATGTCCAGAACAACCAGGGCCAGGCTCCCAACTTCCCACGTCGACCAACCTTCGCAGACAATGCCCGTCGACACATTGGGTTGCCTTCCTCGCTCCCATCAGGCCGCCCTGGAGCAGCATCCAGACCAAGCGACAACAACCTTGATCCTTATGGAATACGAGCTGCTGCACAAGGACGTTTCGCTCCGCTACAAATTGGGTTGCCTCGTCAACCTCCTCGAGTCTCGGCTACCGAGAACGGATATGTCTCGAAACCGGAACGGACCGCCACTGTTCCTGACCCCAAGGTGAACAAGCCAAGCATTTCGACGATATCTCCAAAGTTCTCGCTCCCGCGTGCCGGGATTCCCAGGAGCGAACCCGAGATGCCCAAGAGCGAGCCCGAGTTTGTTTCTCCCACCGACCCCGTCGCCCAGGCCGATCTTATTTCGAGGATGAACAGGAGACGGTACATGGCCGCGGATTTCCCCCATGTACCACGGTATGCCCCGACCGTGCCAAACTATTTGGCGTCTCAAGCCTCGAAACCCAAGATTTCGAATACCCAGGTTGCCAAGCTTTGGACAGCCAAATACTCAAGCAAGAAGAAACCCGAGGTATCGGAACCCTCGCGCCTGGCCTCCCACCCGGATCCTCCAGCCTCCGATGCTCCTAAACCGCAAGTTACCCTGTCGACACAGCGGCCAAGCCAAGTCAACCCGCTCACAGAACCAAAGGAACTTGACGTGGACCGATCACGGCATGTTGTCTCAGCATCGCAGACACTCGTGATGACCCAACCCTCCCGTCATGAACCTCCGCCAACCCAAGGTTCTGTTGTCGACAACAGCAAGGTCGAAGGTCCAGCAACTCCATTGACAAGTACAGAGTCGTTGCCAGAAGACCTTGCTGCCAGGTTTAGGCTCAGCATCAGGCCTGTCGCTTCTTCGATCTTCCGGACCAATCGGGTCCATGTCCCTCAACATGTCGCCCTAACGCCAAATACGGGTGATGAGGATGGAGACATTGTCATGGTCGACTGCCCGCCAGACATGTCTCCATCTCTCAAGCGGAAGATCGATTGCGTGGAGGATCCGATGGAGAACGAGGTCGATGCGGGGAGAGCGACCCGGCCACCGATTGTAAGTCATGATTCCAAATCCCTTTTTCTTATATTTTTTTGAATCATACTAACAACTTGGGCTCATTTAGACCGAGTTGCGGATGGTCGACGCCGACTCCCCCGAAGCGTTTGTAGAGTGCGCCTGCAACCTTCGGGAGGACAACGGACCGCAGCCGCCGGTCATCTTCGACAATACCGGAGATGTAATACCCAAGCCTCTGTATAAATTGAGCTTAAGAACTAACTTCTTCCCAGGCCGTCATGCGTGGTATCCGGATTCCTGGAAGCTGGCCAGTTTCCCCACGCCGCCCAGCCTCCGGTGCCCGCCCCGCCGCCGAGGGAGCTTCTCCCAACGGATCCCAAAAGGCCGAATGCCCCAGGTGCCGTCCTGGTATGGTTTCCCCAAGCTCGCCATATGGAGACATTCCGTTGAAGCTTCCCCTCATTTCCCTGGAGAGGATATTCTCAAAGCTGGAATTATCAGATCCCGTTCTGACCCCAAGAACCCAAATAGTCTGTGCCCAGTCGAGTCCAAACTTCGCGACCTCGCCAATCCTCACACGAAGTCAACGAGACTGGGTATTCCACGCCAAGAGAGTACTCGGAACCGTCAAGCGCCAACTCACCAGTTTTTGCAAGGCTTGTTTGGCACCTTGCAGATCTTGCCCGCCGGTCAGTAAACTGGTGAAGCGCCAACTCCGAGAGAAACAGCGAGCCGAAAAACTCAGAAAGCGGAAACCCCGTTTTTCTGTTTACGTCAACCCAACCTCGCTGTCGACGGTTCCCCCCTCTCCCCCCGCCATGCCACCAACCCCTACCTCGAGTTGCCCTCGATCTCCTCCCAAGCCAAAATCAACTAGCCGACCTGTCCGACAGGACGTGCCGTCCACGTCCCCCAAATCCAAGGATTCCCTTCGTGGAATTCTTAGTGGACGCGTCACGAAAGGTACCACTAGTTGGGGAGTTGTTAGATCGATCCCGAGACCCCGTAGACGCTTGCCAACGTCTATGGTTCCGACGACGTCGGATTCTCAGACACTCGAGGCAAGTATGGTGGATTGGCTCGCCCCACCCTCCCAACCGGATCTTCCTTCCGAGGCCTTATCGGAAGTTCAGCCGGAGACATCGACAATCGCTCCCTCGACCGCTATCGAGGCCGAAAATGTCACCGCTGCTGAACCCACGGTAACAGCTCAACCCGATTCCGAGACGACTCCAGTGCAGCCCGTGGATTCCTCGCAGCCCCAGCTGCTTCCACACGCCACGGTGCAAGGCACTGAGTCCGCCCCTGCCGAACCCGACCAAGTCAACCAACAAACGCCGGATGGAGAGATTGTGGGTTGGACGCCATCGACAACCCCCCTGGGACGTTCAACCTCGTCACTTGTGACGTACGACACACAATCTCCTCCATCCCATCCGGTTCTGGCAAAGGAAAAGGAAGATTCGACACGCCCAATCGAACGACCACCCCCCCGAACTAACCAAGGCCCCATTATCCGACCCCTCCCAGCCAAGTGGGAATCGAAAGTCGACAAGGCACTGTCTCAACCTGACAGCCGTCAGCTTGGCACCACTCTCGGTGGAGATGCCCTGACCCGCCGTGACTTTGCAACGTGCGCGACACCGTTGGCTTGGCTCAACGATGAAATCATCAATGCGTACCTTGCAGTCATTGTCGACTACGCTCGTCGGTCAATTGGTAATTCGGGACGACACGACAAACCCAAGTACCACGCCTTCAACACCTTTTTTTACTCTAGCCTCCGGGACAAAGGCTACGAGTCCGTACGGCGCTGGGCTTCTCGTGCCAAGATTGGGGGCCCCGGTTTGTTGGATGTGGACACGGTTTTTGTGCCTGTCCATCATCATGCTCACTGGACCCTCATGGTGGTTCGTCCGTCTGTTCGAACGATCGAACATTTCGACTCCCTCGGTGGCAGTTCTGCCCGTCACGTCGCCAATATCAAACAGTGGCTCCGAGGTGAATTGGGCAATCTCTTCGTCGAAGAAGAGTGGAGGGTTCTCCAATCAATCTCCCCGCAGCAAAACAACGGTAGCGACTGCGGTGTATTCCTTTTGACGACCGCCAAGCTCGTGGCGTTGAAACAGCCCCTTTCCTATGGGCCAAAGGATATACCCGCCATCCGCAAGAGGATAGTTGCCGAGCTGATGAACGGGGGTTTTGATGGGGATTTCGACCCGAAAGCCGAGTTCCCTGTTAGATCGTTGCTGTAATGGCCTCGTTATAACAAAGCTCTCTTGTCAATTTGCTTTTGGGTTTGAATAAAGGGGCCTCGCTGGACAAGAAAGGTACGTGCAGTCTAACTAATTCCAACAGGGGAAAACGAGGGACAGGTTCTGACTGTATATTTTTTTCCTTTGTTGTTATTTTGTCGCATGTAATACGCCAGCTAGACTTCGCTCGGCATGTGTGAGCTGCTGTAGCTTGATTAGGCGGTGTTTCGGTTTTGTTGTTTTGTCCCCCATCGTTGGTTTGTCCCATGTATTACGCCAGCTAGACTTCGCTCAGCATGTGTGAGCTGCTGTGGCTTGAGGTTAGGCGGTGTTTCGGTTCTGTTGTTGCGATTGTTGATTTGTCCCATGTAACACGCCAGCCGGACCTCGCTCAGCAAGTGTGAGCTGCTGTAGCTTGAGGTTAGGCGGTGTTTCGATTTCCTTTGTCTTGCGATTGTGTGGTGGGTGTGGTGTCTCATGTAGTCCCTCGTCTACCTTGTTCCAGATGCACTTAACTTTTTCTTCAGGATTTTACCTTTCCAGCAAACGGGAATACGGCGGTCGACCGACGATAATATCTCCCTCCGTGGCGGGCAGGAAAGATATGTCAACGGTCTAACAACTTCGGGCTTTGAGTTCTTCGAATCGACATAGGTTGTGGGATCTCGATCACACTAACCTCGGTGCACCGACCTACTCACCGTGTCTCTAGGGCGAGATCATGGCTTCGGCTGTGGTTTGCGACCCGCCCACCGAGAGGGGTTGCTAGCTCTCGGATAACGTCAGGGACACGGTCGAGGAAAGTCGACACTCATTTCATCGATGTTGAATCTCACGAATCGGCGCAACGCGGCAACGGGGTCATGGCGGCATCTCTCTCATCGAAATTGGTATAATGGCAGTATGTACCTATTTCGACTCGGTATTGAAATCTCTTGGGTCAACAAAACGGGATCGTGGCAAAATCTCGATTTTATCAAATTTTCGGTATTATTTGGCGATACCTCATTATTATTTCGACTCTGACATTGAATTTGTCGACTTTTAACGAAACGGGACCATGTCATAGGATCTCGATTTTTTATCTCGGTATTATGGCGATACCAATTCTGTCGACTTAACGTGAATCTGTCGACTTGAACCAACGAGACCATGTCATGGGATCTCAACCTTCTTAACACGGTATTTTGGCGATACCTGTTATCATTTCGACTCGATTAACGGGAGTATTGCAAACGGGACCATGTCATAGGTTCTCGACTCTCTTCAACTCGGTATTTTGGCGATACCTTTTATTATTCCGACTCGATCAACCGGTTTAATCTTGCAAACGGGATCATGGTGTTGAATCTTGATTTATCAAATCCAGCGTGTCAATGATACCTATCTTTCTCGACTCGACATTCACAACTCTTGAAGTAACAGCGAGATTATGGCTTGAGGTCTTTTTCTTCCCGGACTCGGCGTTTCGACGATACCTATTTTTCTCGACCCGATGTCCAAAAACTTTTGAATCAGCGATGAGACATGGCTTGAGGTCTCTCTCTTTTTTAACTCGGCGTGTCGACGATTCTATTCGTCTCGACTCGAATATTGAATTTTCTCTGGTTGAATACTGGACTACGAAAAAGGGCTTACGAGTGCTCTTAAATACTACCAATCTTACTTGTGGGGTCAAGTGTTGGTCGGTTTCAAATTCCAAATCCGACAAATATGTCGACAATGACGACGAATACATGGTCTTTAACAATGACCTTTGATTACGAATTACTCGGTTTTGAGCGAACGGCACGGAGTTTATGGATGTGGACGGTGTTATCTTGGGATTGGAGTTTTGCTTGAACTTTTTTGCTTACGATGACTGCTTTGTTGCTTCTTGTTTACTAAAAATGTTTTGCTCGCTTGAGTTTGTTGTTGCATTTTATTGGAGCTCTTGGTCAGGTCGGTCGGGATGGCTTCTTGAAAGCATTTTATGGATAAGGATACCCCCTTGCTTTTTTCTTGTTCGTTCTACTTTCCACACAAAGGGCCGGTTGAATTGTTTTACAAATGAGCGAAATGCAGACCAAAGATGCCGCATTCGATTGTACGATGTGTATGATATTGCATGGTGGTGATTGCAATCTAGTCCGTCAATAAGGGACTCTTGACATCGACAAATTGGTTTATGGTGTTCTACTACTCTCTAATTCTTCGGTGCCTTGAGCATCGAAGTGATTAAATAACAGCGTCATGAACCTTTGGTTTTATCTCCTGTTCCGGATGGACGAATATTACAAATGCTTTTAGGTCTTCGTAGATGCAAGAATGAGGGCTTGATTACTACTATTCAACTTCATTTGAGGAAAGATAGAGGTAGTAGAAGACTTTGAATACAAAGGGAAACAAGGACAAATGAGTTTCACACAGCAGGCCAGTCTGATCTGAATACCCCAAGCGCTGCAAAAACCAAACTCCGGATCCAATGCAAATCGCAATTTTAAGACGCCTATCCAACTCGCAAAAGTTCCACCGATCAACTCGTTAATCTCCCAACGAAACAAGCATCGTCGTCAAAAAGATGTCAAACAATCTCTGGAACACCCACAGTGTCAACATCATCAATTCGGCATACAACAGCACAGTTTCCTTGACGGAGATGTGCGTCTTCATACTCAGCATCCCATGGATCATGGTTAAGATCGTCATCGTGGTCTGGATCCGGTTCGTAGTCGGCGTCGTGGTCACGATCATCCTCAGGAGAAGGAGTGTGGCGGGGATGAACAACATTCGCCTTCTTTCCTCTTTCAAATCGATCGCCCCAGCGATTTCCAGGACTAGGTTTCACATTGCGAGATTTTTCGATGTTTTTGCTGCTTTCCATTGATGTGTTGAATGCCACTTCTATCCATTCGATGCCCATGTAGACGGATTCGCCAACGGACATGTTTCCGGACCAAGGGCCGCCGTCACTCCAGAGGTTGAGAATGAGGACACTTGGGAATGAAGGGACGCCGTATTCCATTTCTAGCTTAAGGTCGTTTTCGTGATACCAACGGCTTTGATTGGGGAACCAATCCAGGCGGTGAGTCGCCCATTCTGTCCATGGCACGGAGACATCGACTTGGTGACTTGCGCCGGAAATCATTTCGTCGGCGACAGGGTCCCAGTCTGGTTGGTTGGAGTAGCGCATGCGGTTGGGAGGGTCGGAGGTGAGGACTTCGATGTCTGATTCGTTTGTTTGGGAGTAGTATGTGAACATTCCGGCGACGGCGCCAGAGGGAGGTGGAGTTGTTTCATTCGATGAGTCGTTGGCCACTGAATAGAGGCGGAATCGCGCGCGAAAGGAGCAGTGGAGGACGTTTTCTGTCGATGTCTGGACTTCAGCGGTTGATGTGTGGTTTTCATATCTCGTTGAGCGGAGCACAAGGTGGGTGGAATTATCAGATTTATCGGTAGTATTCGCTTTAGTGATGTATATATTATCGAAGGAGTTGACGATGGTGACGGGGAACATCCCCGACGAGGCGCGGTTCCAGCTTTGAATATCCCATTCTTCTGAGAATGCGTGGCCGTCCAGGCTAGGATGATGACCTTGGGACCGACTGGCTGTCAAATCCTTTCTATCTTGCTTCCTGCGCTCGTGGTCTTGCTGTTCTTCGATATAGACGTCGTCCAGCGGCACGGAGCGGAAGTCGTAGAAACGGTGATACTGGAAGTAGCCTGGGTCTGGACCGGATACCACGTAGCAATCACAAAGAGGCGCGGAATCGTTTCGTCTGGCTAAAGACAAGCTGCTGTTGTCTCTGCTCTGAAAGTGTGCCAGGGACAGGAGCGGCCCCAGGAACACTCCAAGGAGGATGGCATAAAGAAGATGGCACATCCTGAGAAGTCACTCTGAGGACCAACTCGAAAGTATTCGAGATATAAAATAGAAAGGTCCACAGAAACCGTATAGATGATGGCGTGAAGATAGTAGAAGATAGAAAAAAAGTACGGCCTTTCGGTCTGATGTGTGCTACTTAGAAAGAAGTTACTTTTCTATGCAAGAAAGGATATATCGGGTGCAGCTTCTTCAAGCACGTCTTTTGGACTCTGGGGTTGACAAGGCAGGAGAGCAGGTGCCCACGCTCTTTATATATCCATATCCTGAGGCAGTGACGAGTATAGGGGCAGCCAATCCATGGTACCAGACGGCTGTGTCCATCGATCCCGATATTCCGATATACTCGTTATAAGCATAGCCCCTTATGACTCGTCCTCAATCCATGGTTAAGAAGGGAGATAAATGGCATAAGATGAAATGACTGTACTTTGAAGCTTCAAAGTAAACGACGAAGCGAAGACTCGTACTGAAAAAGCCCAGATCAATCACGTCGTTCATGTCCATGTCTGCATCATCACGGTTGGATGAGACGTCGGGTATGTCTAACGGCGTTTCTAGAATAGTCCTGAAAAGAACAATTCCTCTAGGCATATAGTGAGCCATCCGAACCCGTGTACGGAGTAACCGTGCCCAGGCTCATTCCATGACTTTTCCCGATTGGTCCTAGC
>JACRYM010000084.1:0-55658 GCA_014839905.1 Aphanoascus verrucosus
CAACAACCAAGAGGGGTATTGCGACCAGACAAATTGTACACGACTCAGCGAACGAAGGGCTTCAAAATGGTGGTATTCTCAAGTTGTTTGGACAAAGACTCGTCGAGTTGTGATTTTGATGGGATGTGATGTCTGCTGTCTTGTGAGAGTCAGTGCTTGTGCCTCATGATGTTCTTTTTCTTTGTCTTTGGGGGATTTTTCAATCTGGGTGTCCACAATATCTGTGAGACTTGCAGACCATGGTGCATTCCACTTCACTTTCACTTTCTCTGTCTTCAGTGAAGGGATCAGGTTGGAGATCATTGAGCAAACTTTGAATAGTTCAGTTGGATATTGTAACGGCTAGCTTGACCATGGTCACGACTAACCGTTTCACGTTATGTGGGTTGAGCTACGAGAGTACATGATTGTATAGCGGATAGATAGAGGCTAGGTAGCGGGTAGATAATGATACTAATACTAAAATATATAATAGCGTAGATTCCAATCGTCCGATAGATAGTAGACGAATCGCTTGCCCTTTCAGATGGCAACGCGATAACCCCCTTATATGATGGAAGGAGGCGAGCATATGACGATAGCTACTCGCTACGGGGTGGCGTCGAAGGTGATGGACGCTCGCCGCTATATCGCTACTAGATGGCGGCGGCTCTCTTACAGATATTTCTTTATTTTCTTTGTCCTTCGTCTCTTTCTCCTGCTGGGAGTTTGTTCAAAATGTTCAATATTGTCATCATTCTGGTTCTCGTCAAGAAACTTTCTCCAGTCCAATTCAATTCCATTGTCATAGGGAGGGAAGCTAGAGGACACTCGTATTCTGATTGCATGCTCTTTTGGCATTTTGAGCAGCCGACAAGCATAGCTTCTGCAAAGGCAATTAAAATTCACTTTTGCTGGTGGAATGGCAGCTTCAAGCTCCATTGCATAGACAGGAGAAGTCTTGAAGGCACCAAGAATTTTTCTCAGAGCAGTGTTTTGGAGTCTTTCATACTTTTTCAACAGGTGCTTTTGGTTATTCCACCAGATGGGAACTCCATAATCAGCCACTGAGGTAATACAAGCCACATACAACTGTCGAACACCTTGAAAGTTGAGCCTTCTCTCCGTGTTCGAGAGTCTGATGATTTGATTTAAGACTCTCTCAGCTGCTGCAATCTTGATTTCCACATGTCTTTTGAAGGTGAGTGTGTTGTTTAACCAGATTTCTAGCCATCTCACAAGCTCTTTGGGTTTGAAGGAAGCTACACTTTTGGGGGGATCCAAACTCGGTCAAGTCGACTCGATGAAGCGGCTACTCGTCTCAACTTGGGGCTATTGGCAGTCTAATTCAACTTATACGGATGCACGTGGAACCTACTGTGAGACTCCATATATGCCTCTGACCCTCAATGGTGTGTCTTCACTCCTCATTTTGTGCTTTCTTAATTTGCCCTTTTGGTTTGCTCTCTTGGTGCTCTTGCGTTGTGTGCTGTTAGTGTGTTCCCTGGTCTGGCTTCTAAAGTCAGACAAATTGATGCTAAGTGGCTACATCACGCAGCCTCTTAACATGTAACTAGAAGACAGAAAGAGTTGTGAGGATTTTGACATGTTGGTGCTCAAGGTTTTTCTCTGGTTTTAAGTTTCCTTGTATGTAACTACTGCAGCCGCTGCCTATACGCTTAGCGTTATAGGTATATTAAAAAAAAAAAAAAGTCGCAGTTTCTCTGGCCTTGTAGGTTTTGTGTTCGCTGGAGTTTTCTGGTGTGGTCTTTTGCTGCCTGCTCGTGTTGCTGGGGTGGGTCTGGTCGGGGGCTTTGGGTCAATTTCGTTGCTGAAAAACTTTTCATTCTATGGACTGCTTACTGGCAGCCACACAACTACCACCTCCAGTGGAGGATGATCTCCATTCCTCTTGTCTCTGACGCTTTCCCTTTCGCTGATTAAGATTCTATTATCATGTTTGGTGTCTTTGTTGCATGTGCGAGCCCAATCGTTGCAAGCACACCACAAACGTACGTCTCAAAAATCACGTGACTTCAATCTGGTTTCGGATTGCAGCGTTTTGTGTGGTGACATTTGGCGCTAAGCTATTTTGGGTAGTGGTATCATGTGTATGTATAGCAATTTCATACTCAACGCTAATTCGATCGGAATGTCTTGGCGTGTGTACGTATCCCCTCGTCCGTTAGAAAATGCCTTTTTAAGCCTTTATATTAGCCTCTGTTTTTGAGTTATTTGATTGGGCAGGTATAAGTTAGAGCGTTTTGTCGTTGCTCAAATACGCAGATTTGGGAGGCGTATTGTACGAGCTTAAAAAAGGCATTTTCTGACGGACGAGAGGATAACCTGTGTGTACGCATAGACCTCTTGTGTGTACATAGCGCTACCCTTGATTTTATGTTTCAAGTTCGTCTGATCTTTTGGGCATTGATCCTCCGATACGAAGGGATAATAACTTGCTATGTTTGCTCCAACAGAATCCCCAGGACAATTATCCACCGAGTTCGTTACTGGAATCTAACAACCCCGCCTCCAGAGGCCAACTTCTTGCCATTTGAGTACATGCCAAACTCAGTCGCTTCCCCTGAGGGAACCATCTCGAGATCAATCATCCAGAGCCTACGTGTTATTCCATCTTCACCCGTTTTGACTTCAGTTTGGAAATCGGACGAGTTTTCCCCGTTTCCCAATTCGAAATAACAAAAGGGCTTTACATTCGCGTTCAAAGTCAGTGGAGGAACATCATCCTCGCACTGCATGATTGCCTGTTGTGAGACCCAAGTGCCTGTGGTATCATCCAAAGAGGTGCGAACTGAAAAGGTAACCTTCATTGGGGTGGCCTTGGCCACATTTTCTTTCTATGTTTCATCAGTTAATCAACTCCCGATTGAAAACCTATGACGAGGGTTCACACCTTTCGCAAAAGCCACTTCATTTGATTTTTTGCCATCCAGCAGCCGTAAAAATCATCGTATACTTTGTCTGATTCCATGTGCTTGCCTTCTTCGAATGGACACTGGTAACTGACTCCAAGGCTCCGTCTGGCAATTGTTGAAACGATGGAGACGACTGGCGGGCAGGCTGGAGTAGAGTTGGGATTGTTTAGAAACCCTCTATAAACGGCCCCGCGGCAGATAGCCGTGCGCCTAGTGGACGAGTTGCGTGTCAGTGTAGAATTCCAACACAATGGGGCGTGAAGAGCTTACGGCTTAATGCCAGCAGACTGCAGGATTTCAATTTTAGGGGTGGTGTACTTTCTTTGCAGGAATTCGTAAAGATAAGGGCTGCAGCCGAGGCCTCCAACTAGAATGATTCCCTTCATCCTGTGAGCATTGTAAGCTTAGACTGAGGAGACTGCTGACTCACCTTCACGGACAGCGATGTAGCTCTGATTTGCTGAATCTGGGCTTCGATCAATTGCCCAATTTGATTGAAAGTGTTGGTGAAAACGCCCCGTATGTCCAACCTGCGCCAAATTAGTCTAAGAACTCACGTCATTGACAGAACGGTGTGAATGTTCGACACACCGAGAGAAATGAATGTGCCCGTCTTTTATAATTGGCTCTCTGGATTCGTCATCAACCAGCTTTGCCAGAGCTGGTATGCTAACGGGGTACACATCTCTGATTGAGTTTTCTCTGAACATGGGTTTGATGGAGGTCTCCCATTCTTTCTTCATGATCGCATTAATGCCGACCCCAGTGAGCAGGGGCCAATGCTCTCCCAGCCGGACTTCGCACATGAGTTGAAAGGCTTGATCAATGAAGATCCCGCCACAAAGTCCGCCTAAAGGTATAATTTGGCTAAGTGCTCCACCAACAAGTCAAACTACACAGTAATCGCTGAGGGTCAAGAGTCTCACCTGTACCCACAACCGCTTCAGCCAGTTCAATTGGGTCCACCTTGGTAATTTTGTAGCTTATTAGATCCTATCAGGTGGTGTAAAGTGTTAGCTTCAAAAGGTGACAGAGAACTAGCTTCCATACTTACCGCAGTGCCGCCGCCTGCATCACAGAGAACATAGACGTCATTTGGCCGGAGTCCAGGTCCACGATCGCAAAGTGTCGCTAGGGCCGCTGCTTCTGGCTCAGGTACGAACGTCAGAATTGTAGGCCCGGCGGGACGTTCTTCGAGGATACCCGCTTTCTGCGCTGCCTCTTCCATTCCTTTGCGGGCGTAATCCTTCCAGATGGCTGGGACGGTGATAACCACATGAAATTTCAGTGCATCGACGATGGAAGCACTACGGTCTTTTCGAATGGTCCAGAGTGTATGCTCCCACAAAGCCCTAAGATAATCCGCTATCAAGTCCGTTGCAGTTTTGCCAGTCTTTCTGAGACTGCTTCGCGCCTCCAAATAGAAATCCGATTGTTGAACCTCCTCGTCCAGGTCCTCATTTCGCAAGAGAAGAAGTTTGAACCAACGAATCGGGGTCACTCCGTCAGGGATCCCGTAGCCCCATGTCATTTTGCCGTGATTGTAGAACAGTTCAGTAGGTGCCTTGCCCTCTTCACGACCAAAGTCCGGCCAGTGGGTAACGACATTAATTGCATCGTCCTGAAAATCGTTAGCCGTAGCCCAAGCCACGCCTGAGTACCTGAATAACTGTTAGTATGTAATTCTGTTAGATGCTGCTTTGGAAGAGACTCACGTTGTCCCAAAATCAATGCCAATGACCAAAAGCCCTTCTCTGTCATTTCCTACTACTTGCCGCAGTGTGCCCGGGGCTGGCGTACCCCTTCTGTTCGGGGGAACCACTAAATCTAGTGGGGCGCATATGGTTGATCTATTCCAAGATTCCATCGCTATGAAGTGAGAATGATCGCTGCGACGAATGATTTGGAAGCCAGAACGGGATGTACAGTTTCAGAAGGTCAGGAAGAGAAATGACCGCGAGTGACGACCAACTCACTGACTGATGCTTGATATAATGTGATAATCCGAACATCGGCGCTACAGCAGGAGCACTTTCACGTTTAAATAATTCCGAGTCACTACCCGTCTACCATCCAGCCATACCGGAACCTGAATTTCTAACCCTGGGCTTGTCGAAGCATCTCAGCCGCTTGGGCCGGGCCGCCCGAGAAATAACACGATGTAAAAATAGGGAGCTATTACATAGTACATACACGTACTGCGCCTTTACTATTCGCACTTGCGCTGCGTACTGCGCCCTTCCGTATCCGGTTTAGGGTCTTACTATCCGCACCCTGATAAATACCAAGGCGGTTAGTATCGTCTCATCGTTACCAGCATTGAGCTCCAGTATCATGCGCCTTGAAATGACAATGTACTGTACAGTAGCAACAGATGTAGATGATTTCGTAAATCCCAATATTCCAGTTTCTGACTGCTACCGCACATACGCAGAGATTGCAAATCAATTTGAAGGGCTAGTTACCTGGCCGGTGACCGCATTAGCTATTAGTACAGGCACGTTGACGGGCCGAAGTATGTACTGTACTGTACGTGTAAATTCTTCCGTCCAGGACCCTTTCTAAGAACACAATTGCGGCCGGGATCAGTCCCGGGCCTCTTCTCCCGGCGTATAATTCTGTCAGGCTGCTCCCGCTGGTTCCCACCGCGTGTTTTGGTGGGAAGGTGACCGTCTGATACTGTAATGCGCGCAGTGCGGATAGTCGAGACTCAGCCGAATTGATATTTCTCCGGGCGCAGTACCCGGCGCAGTGCGAATAGTAAAGGCGCAGTACGTGTAATAGCTCCCTAAAAATATGATATATATTGGCTCCTTTACCCTTGCTTTCCAAAATGACTGAGGGGGAGCGCAATGTCGCTAGCTGATGCAAGGTGATTTGATCGCAGCCACCCCAAGGCAACCGCATTGGCTATGGCCCCCATCATCATCCATGCAGGTTACTTCCCTGGGCAAAGCGCCTGCGGGGTTTTTACCTGAGGAGCTTCCTTCTTCGTTCGGCCTCGTAGTTTGACCACCTTGCTTTACAGTAGGTACTGTACTATTATAATAGGATCCCAGCCCGAATAGCAATTAATACGGCTTTTGAGGGGTTAATGAGAGGACCTCAAAAGATCCCGTGAATTTTGTTATCAGGACCATTGGCCCAGTTGTAAACCGTACCAGTGAGTATGTACATACTGTACGAAGTAGTGTAATGCATATTAGAGGAAAACCAGCTCGTGAATTAGTCGAAGCGAGGCAGACCAGTCGAAGCGAGGCAGACCAGTCGAAGCGAGGCAGACCAGCCGAAACAAAACCAGTACACCCAAGCAGAATACCCGTGACACAAAAGGGTGAACCGCGTTATTTTAATATGTGTACGTCCCTCAGAACATGGCTGCAGAGGGAGGTTTTCGTCAAGAATCCGGCACCGGTTCTATCAAGAGAAAACTTCTAACACTTGCGTTATTTTCGAGGCACATGGGAGGGGATTACTTCTCTGAATATTCTTGATTTCTCCAGTTTCTGAAGAATGTCTGGAAGAGCAAACAAACCAGGGAGCGCTCCCTATGGATCAGGTAAAGAAGCACAAACTTTTTGTTTTTATCCTTTCTCCCCCGAGGACTTTTTATCTGACTTCTATTCTTCTCTTCCGCTTAGAGCAACCCATCCATGGTGAGGATTACATGGAGCTTGATCACCGGGCTGCAACTGGTGAAGACGACCGGGCGCGCAAAATCCCGATTAAAGTCAGAATTCAAGGCCAAACCACTGAACAGATGGTACGAAATGTTAAACTTACAGAGAATAAAGAGGAAGAGTTTGAGAGGTTGAAGACTTGCGAAGAATACGAAGAACAACTCCGACTAATATCACGAGATTACGAGGCTTTGGAGAAAAAGCAGAGAAATGAGGCGGTGGCATCTGCGATGCGACTTGACGCAGCTTTACGCTTTAATCGAGTGCCCAACCAGATGGGCATAGAAGAAATCGGTGAAAAAACGGAGCAACTGCGATATCTGATTTACTGTTTTGTTTCGGCAAACTTCAACGATGTCCGCGGCCATGTCACGGCTCAACTGAGGTCTTCAGGAAAGGTTGAAAATTTTCTGAAGCTCTCTGAAGCCGATATTCAATATATCCACCAACAATGCTCTAGCACCCATAGAGCGATGATCCAAGCCTTTCTGTGGGAATACTTCATCCGTTACCTCTTTGGACATTACCGCTGGATTGAAAGGAATGTTGCCGAACACGTAACAAAACTGACAGAAGTTATTGGTATGTAGAAGATACCTCGGTCGGTTGCGATGAAAACAAACGGATATCTAAAGTCAGTTTAGGTCAACTAAGGGAAGCTGACGATGTTCTCGTGCACAAATTCATGTATTGGAAAGCCAGTACATGCTCACTGCTGCAAAAGGTTATGAGCTTCGACCAGGAAAATACTACTGAATTTCGGAGCCAGACCTGTCAGGATATGGCTAACGAACTCGTCGAAATACTGGGCGCCTATTCCCAAAGTGACAAACCCACTCTGGCAAGGCAGCTTACCGAGATTGTTGAGCGGTGTTTGGACTTTGACATGAAGATCAGCATGCAGCTACAGCCCGTCACATGGCTACGTTGCCCAAAATTACCTTGTCTATTTGATCAGAAGACAATGAAGTTGGAGATACACCTCAGTTTCATACAGGAGGCCGAAGGACAAGGAGGAGATCTCGCCAAGCAAGTCGAGTTCGTACTCGGTCCAGGTTTGGTCAAAGGCGACAAAACCTCGAGGGATGATTTAGGGCCCGGTGATATAGTGAAAAAAATGGAGGTTTTCTGCGTCGAGCGGGGAAGGTCCGCGGAGAGATAGGGTGAACTTATTAAGGTTTTGCAGCTGTAAGCGCAATAATGATAAAGTGGACATGAAATGATGATCACTCCCTTCCAATTTGAACTGATAGATGGCATGTGAAAATTTTTAATATCAAATCCGTGCTCCGTGAATGTGAAAACAGCATCGAACATCTTCTCTTTTTCGTATTCATTCCAAACAGTAACAAACTTACGAGGAAGCAACTCCTCCCCTTTCAACGAGCTCAAGATGGCTTCGTGTTCAGAGACCGACCGCAAAGCATCTTCGTGAGTCTGATGTCAAAGCGATAACTACCCCGCATCGCTGTCCTATCCAGCTCCACAATACTCAAGGAGAATGCATAACACTGAGCATGCGTTCGTGATGTGGGGCCTGTTACACTCCAAGTACATACAAACGCCAGTATTTTGCAACGAGATGAGTGGTCTCGACTCTCACAATGACAACACGGGTGGCATTGTTGTTACTGTGTATAGTCCATACGACGATGCCAGGCTATGATACCCCAGTCTGCAGGAAATGCAACTACCGTCTAGCTGTGCCGACCGACCGCAGATGTGGTGTGGTGGGAAGGTGACCACACTACCTCCTCTGTCGGTGCCCCCAGCTCAACGTAGTCATATGCTCAACGTTGAATTCACTTTTGTATGAGAACACCATACAAGAAGGTAGGGCGCGCTTGAAGCGCGCCCGTCATGTCCCATGTGCTTGATGTTCCATGTCCCCTTTGGGTTAGGGCGGCTTAGTCAACAGATCTCGATTAGACGACAGTTTAAGCTATGGACTAAAAACTATTAAATCTTATGGACAGATAGAGTTAAAATGCAATTGTATTGGCCTAATAGGGTAAATCCATGTTGAATGGAGAAAGAAAAGCATCTTAAAATTTGGAGGCAGGCAGTTGGGGCTGTCTTGAAGAAACCAAATCGCAGGGAAACAATTCCGCAGTCCTATAGGATCATCTCCCTGCTGAATTGCCTAGGCAAAGTCATTCAAAGAGTAATTGCTTCAAGATTCTTTTACCTTGCTTCAACAACTGATCTTCTCTACTTTGATCAGTTTGGAGGCAATAAGCAGTGCTCTGCTATTGATGCAGCAATGTCTTTAGTTCATGATATCCAGCTTGCAAAGGCAAACAAACTGGTAACTTCAGCCCTTTTCATTGACATCTCAAGCAACAAACCAAGAATTGAAGTCAGAATCTCCAAACAATGTTAGAAGACAACTCAACACGTTCTTCAAAGCTGAGGTTTCTGCAAAACAACGTTGGCAGGAATCAAATGGCTATGTGCACTTGTTTGGACATCGGATTAGCAAATCACATTGACTACATTTTACTTCAAGAACCGTGGATGAGTTCAGACAACAGCTACACTATTTCACACAGCTTCTACTACTATTTACTTCCTGAAACTAGAGAGTTGAGACCTAGAGTAGCTGTGTTTGCAAGAAAGACATCCAGGTTCCAGGCTTGCTTAAGATCAGACATCTCTTCCAGCAATGATTTGCTCATTGTGGATGTGAAAGACAAACAGAAACAACTGGACACTATTCAATTGATTAACATCTACAACGAGAAGTCTTTGGAAGAAAACGACAACCAGTGGACAGTGCAACGAGCTCTTCTTGAAATCACACCTTCCCGATGCACCATACTTGCTGGTGACTTCAATGAATCAATGCACATCACCCTTGGTGGAATTCTGAAGTCAACAACTCAGTGCGAGCTGATGACTTAGTGGAATGGCTGCACAATAACAGAATGGAGCTGATCAATGAACCAGACAAAGGGACCTCCCATAGACTTAATGTGGTTTCAAGGTCTGTGTTGGACCTGACTTTCTTCTCACAAGAGCTGGTTACCAATCATTTGTTTGACTGGTGGATCGATTCCGAACTGCACTCAGGGTCCGACCATGAAATCATTCAGTTTGAGATTGAATTGGACTCAAATAACATGGTGGATAATCCGCTTTGCACTAATCAGTACAACTTCAAAAAGGCTGATTGGACAGAGGTGAATGAGACACTTGCTCAGAATCTGCTGCTACCAAGGTACAACTGGACTTCAACAGAAAACTCTCCAGCTGAGCTTGAACTTGAAGCTGAAAGAGTCAGAGATGTTATTCTAGCATCGATTCAAGAACATGTTTCCAAGAAGCAGATGACTGAGAGATCAAAGCCATGGTGGACTGCTGAACTGAAAGCACTGCGAAAGACAATGGCGAGATCATATCGAGATTATCGCAATAGACTTGCTGACTACACTTCATTCCAAGAAGCCAGGACTTCATACTTTGCTTCTATCAAGCAAGCAAAGAACTCTTGTTGGAATGACTTTCTAACAAATGTTGAGGGCAAAGAGATCTTCAAAGCCTAGAAGTATACCAAAGGCAACAAGATTGAGAAGACTCCTATTCTGGAATTCTCAGACCCTTCAAATGAGCTTGAAGACAAAGCAGTTTCTTTTGATGAAAAGTGCAATGCTTTCATCAAGACTCTGTTTCGAGATCCACTTGTATATTCATCTGTTGATTGGAATGAGTACCAGGAGTCATTGTCTTGGGAGTGGCCTGACTTGGAAGAAACAGAAATCAAAAACTCGATTTTCACAGGCTCCAAAGTCAGTGCTTCAGGACCAGATGGAATCTGTTTCTTCATACTTCAGAAGATATACTCAGTCCTCAAGGACAGACTTTACCGGCTCTACAAGGCACTGTTTGACACTGGATATCACTGGTTCCAACCCCTGTTGTTACTACCAGTAACGGGACCTGCTCACCCGAGACCTGGGGACCCAGGGACCTGCTAACCGAATGAGTTTCTTTGATCCGAAGCTTCAAAAGGTTTCCCAATTTCTACGTTGATTCCGGGTCTACGTTGATTTCTGTGAACCTCCAAACGACGGTTTAGTAGGATAAACATGGAATCCGACAAGTTGAAGCACCGGTGCGGCACCAGTGGGTCCGAGGTTTACTAATCCTCCATATTTCTGCTATGGGGGTGATCTCTCGCCCCCTGCTCGCCTCCATGCAATAACAACAACTTAGCGCACTGTCATCCACGCTGAGCAATGCCAATAACATTATCTTTTACTGCCGATTTCTTAATTAGGTTAAAGCGGTCAATCGTATAATCTGACAGTATTTGGTTAGCAGCACTGGCTGGCTGAGAATGACGGGACATACATCCTGGGATACTCCGTGGTACATACAGCCAGCTATACGGAGGATGGCCATCTATTTATATTCGGTGCTCAGCTCCGGTGTCGATTGGTAGGGGCTTGCATACATGCACATAAGATGAAGGACAAGCGCCCTCTCGCAGAGAGGCAGCACTTACAGAGCAAACAGAAAGAAACTCGAATGTCAGGATAATCCCCTGCATGCTCAGATTCACCTCTCATCAGAACCTAAGCCGGTACTTCAATGTCTCCGACAAAGCGGGCCTTGCTCATCGCCAGTCCGTACGGTGGACTTCGCGGTCCCGTGAACGATGGGGAAAAGATGGCCGCGGTGCTGGAGAAACTGGGGTTTGAGATAGCAAAGTGCTATGGCGACGATGCAACGCACGCGGGCATCTGGCGAGCATGGGAGGCCCTGATTGAGGAGACCACAGCTGAAGATGTCGTCGTTGTATACTATTCAGGCCATGGAGGCCTAGTCTCCTCGCAAATACGTCCTGAGGCCGAGAAGCAGCAACAAGAGTCGGAGGCAGCGTCCTGGCGATACCAGTTCTTCGTCCCTGTCGACTTTGACGAGACCGAACCAGACGATTTTCGTGGGATCACCGATCTAGAAATCTCCTACTTACTCCAGGAGACCACGAACAGGACTCGCAATGTCACAGTGATCTTGGACTGCTGTCATGCGGGGAGGATGGCGCGCGAGCCCAGTTTTGGAGGACAGGCGACGCCGAAGAGCCTCCTCAGCGTGCAGTCCTGCGACGTTGGACGGAGCATCGAGAAGGTTGCGCGGCGAACAGCGGACACACCAGCCAAAGAAGAGTATCTCGCGGGAAACCCGCACGCCGTGCGCATCGTAGCAGCTGCAACATCCGAGACCGCCTGGGAGTATCAAAATGCAGATGGCCAGTGGACGGGGGCTTTGACGGATGCGCTGGTCAAAGCACTGGAAGAAGCACAGAACCACCGGATCTCCTGGAGGATGACTATGCTGCGTGTTCATGAGTTTGTGAATGCGATGTTTCCGCTGCAACATCCTCAAGCTGAGGGACCGGCATCGCGTCTTCACTTCTCAACCGAGCTGGGTGTTTCTGCTGCGTTGCAGCTGAAGATTGTCGACGATATGCCTGTCATCCAGGCGGGCAGTGTCGCGGGTGTGCGCGAGGGCAACATTTATAGCGTCGTGCCTTTCCACTCATCAGTCACAGAGACAGTCTCTGCTGAGATCGCAGAGGCGCATGTCACCTTTGCGAATGGCTTCGAAGCCTTGGTTGACCTGAAGTATGCTGGAGAGGAGACACCGCTACCTCCAGAGGGCGCACTGGCGTATCTTAAGTCCGAGGCGCTAAATCCTTGGCCGATTGAACTCGATGTTGGACTGCCTGATGTTCTGAAGGAATATATTCAGGCATCACAGCATATTAAACTGTGCACACCTGAGGAGCGAGATATGGCTATTGGAATAATCAAGCAAGCCGGAGCACGAATAACATTCCAAACAAGGCTGGGCACTGAGATCGCGGCTCTTGAGGTCGACGAGGCGACTGAACCTGTGAATTACAAGGAGATCATTCACGCTGCGGAAAGAATAGCAAGGGCACAACATCTCCTGGCCCTACAGAGTCGCGCAGACGAACGACTGCAACATAGCGTTGATGTGACGGTCGGTCTTGTGGTCAGTGGCCAGCGTGGTCGAATCATCCGGCCTCGAGGCGACGACCAGGTCGAGAAAGGCGACAGACTGCATATCACACTGACAAACGGCGGCGAGCAGACGGTGTATGCAACGGCCCTCGACGTGAATGTTGCTGGACAGATCTCCCTGATATCCAATTCCAGCCCTCAAGGCATTGAACTGCCTCGGGGCCGTTCTTACACCCTGGGCGCAAATCGCCTCGGGGTACTAAAGGGGCTACCGCTCTCCTGGCCTGCTCAAGTCCCGCAAGATCAACCAGTGCACGAGCGGCTCATCGTGATCTTGACCAACGCTCCGATAGACCTGTGGCATCTAGCAGACCCGAGCAGGCCTCGTACGACGCGAAACCGCTCGCTTTCAAGCCTGGAGAAACTGACCATGCAGATTTCCCATGGCGGACCGAGAGACATACGACAGGAGAGTGATGTCGACGGTATCTTCTACGATATCATCCACATCCCATTCACGCTATGGCCCCCTGTGGCCTCCGAGCAGTCCCTCCAGGCAGTGGATATGGCCATGTTAAATGTCGATGGCAACCCATCCGTTACAGACGATGACCCAAGCGAGCCGCAAGCCCCGGTATTGTCTACCAACCTCCCTTCACCAGAGTTGTTGACGGCCAACTTAGATATTCCCTCCCTACCACCCAACCTAGATCCAGCGGCAAAGGGCGTACTGGGTGGGATTGTTCGAGCATCTCAAAGAGTCCCTCCCTGTGTATGGGTCGTCAACCAACATACAGAAGAAATCACCGTCATCGTCTCAAAGTACCGCCCTAACGGCATCTTAACCGGTGGAGGCATCGATATTTCCTTTCCTGGCGCTGGCGCCAGTTTATCCGCAACAGTACGTCTACCATCTTCTTTCCCATCTTTCTTACACTACTACTCGCAAAACAGAATTAACTACAACCATGACAGACCTTCCTAAGCCCCGCCTCGAAGAAGACCCTCACGCCGCAGGCCCGCGATCGCGAAGGCTCCATCGCGGTCTTCCCACTGTGGACCCGGAAAGAAGGGTTCGGCGTCATATCAATCTTCAAGGGCGCCGAGATGACGCTATATATCGAGAATGATCGTATCCCGCTTGGCGCGACGGCTTACTTTGTCAATCGGCCGGATTTGAAGATAGTTGAGTGGAAATCAAAATAGGCCGTAGATACTGTAGGAATTCTGCGGAGTAACTACTGTGCGGACTGTCGGTACTAATGTGGTATGGCCAAACGCGCCGACTGGTGCCAGCAGTAGTTGTCAGACATCAGGAATATATGTCCAGGTAGCATTCCTAATAATATTTAGTGGTTTTCCAACCGGGGCGGGGGATGGTTTTGGGAAAGGGGTTAGATGCCACGAATAATCTGCTCCGTCATGATATTTCCGGTCACCGGATCAATGCCCTCATCGCAGTTTTAACGTGCGGTTCGGAGTCTCTCAAGGAAATTGGAAACCCATCTTTCATCCTCTTCATCATTACCTTGATTTCTTTCTGCAGCGAATCCGCAGGCAGTATTTATGGTTAGTGGTGCATGTTAGCAGCTCGATAAAGTAAGTTACCCAAAGATACTACTACTGGATAACCAATGCTCGAGGGGATATTTCCACTGAAAGAATAATAGTCATGCTGCTGGTAGTATCTATGCTCAAAGCTCCATCAAGCGCAGCCAATTCCATCCCTAAAACACCATAAAAACGACCCTCAGAAAACATCCACCATAGTACTTGCAAATTGCCCCTAACCATCCATATCATCCATCCATCAACTTCCCCAAAATCATTCATATCATTTCAACCCTCCAACCCCCTTGGCAGTCCCCCATCAACATCCTCCCCCCTAATCTCCCACTCCCCCTGATACCCCAATACCTCATCCCACAACGCACACTCTCCCCTAAACCTCGCCTCCGTCTCCTCCACACTCACCGCAACACGCCGTTCAACTTCCGCCTTCCAGGACCGCGCATGTCCGACGCACGAGGTACTATTTTCACTGTTGCATTTCATCGACGAGATGACTTGCGGACCCGATCTGTCGTCATCTTCATCTTGGTTCTCCTCGTCGTCATGATTCTCATCAGCGTTAACAAAATGGTCCGCATCCTGCTCAATTCGAGCTTTCAAAGCAATCCCAACTAACGCCTGCATCGTATAATGCGCATCATTACCTGCATTATGCATATTCCATCCCACGAGCCCGAGATCGAGAAGGACCTTGCTGAGCGACGTTGCCTGTCTCTCGCGTTTGAGGACGCAGAAGAGTTCGTTTGTGTCGAGTTTGTCTAGGATGCTGACTTGCGATTTGGTGGTCGTGGAGCTGGTGGAGCTGTTACTGCTGTGATTAGGGTTGAAGATGGTGCATCCAAGAGCGGTCATGTAATTGATGTCTGCGGGGAGATTGTGACCGACAAGAATGACGTTGCGGTGGGGTGGGGACGATGTTAGGATGAACCGTCTTTCGGAGTTGCGTGGAGGGCTGGATAGAAGGTGGTCGGGAAGTGGGACACCACCGTCCGACTCGTCCTAAAGGGTCATTAGTCACTTCAAGTAAGGCAACGACTGTGGATTAAAGAATGTTCAACGTACCTCACTGTCTTCAGCTTGCGTAGTCGCAGGCGTAGCCATGTCAGTGCTACCGGGGTTGACATCTGCTGAGTAAGGAGGACAAAAGAACGACTCGATGACTCCAACGGCCTGTTTGATCGAGATCCACTCGCTTTTCCCAAAGTCAAACCGCTCAGGGCATCCATTGACAAAATCCGAGTTCTTGACATGTGCATATTCAGAGATACGGAAATGGCGAGTCTTGATCTTGTCCATCCAGTTGCGACCACCGGGACCGGGCGCGACACCGACCAGGTCCAGAGTGTCCAAGGTTGAGATACCAATTTCAATGATCTGGTTACGGACCCTTTCGTTCGACTCGATATCGATGCAGATGAATATGGGCTCGTCTGCAAATGCGAAGGGCGCGGCTTTGAGGACATTTAGTGGTGAAAGTGTTGCCGCAGCGGCTAGTGCATCGACATCTAAAGCTATTCCCTCCTTTTCTAGGGAGTCCAAATCATCCTCGTCGCATGGTTCATTGGAGCGAGACACACGACCCCGCAAGCCCATGTAGCATTGCGCACGCTTGAGAGCACGACACCAGGCCTGAAGCTTCCGGGCTTGGTCACGCTGCTTCTTCGCCTTGTTTGCCTTGGACTTGCGGCGAAGAGAGTCAACAGCAGCCTCCATTTTCTCCTTGTAGGCCGCAAAGGAACGATCACTCGCATGTGGTGACATCTTCTGGATAGCAGATAGGTTGTTGCGGCTAGGAATACTATCTTCCAATCTTTCTCTTGATTCGCTGCTGGAAGATGTTCCTAGAAACTGCGGCAAAGGACTTCCGTCGTTCTCAAAGGGAAGCATGATTCCCATGTCCAGCTGTTTGGGTA
The DNA here is from genome assembly GCA_014839905.1 of Aphanoascus verrucosus. Classification (NCBI taxonomy): domain Eukaryota; kingdom Fungi; phylum Ascomycota; class Eurotiomycetes; order Onygenales; family Onygenaceae; genus Aphanoascus; species Aphanoascus verrucosus. The sequence continues at coordinate 16,074 of JACRYM010000084.1, forward strand.
TGGTTATGTCGTAGCTGAAAGTATGGTTGATCTCATCAAAAAACTCTTGGACCTGAGAGCGGGGGATGAGGAGAAGAGGTTTGAAGGACACTGAGGTTGGAGGATAAACATAGTACCTGTTGTTTCTCCACGTTAGTGAATGTTTGACGTTACGCATGTGTGAGTCAATCTATATTCAGAATCTGGGGACACAAGCTCTTGAATAAGGAGGCACAATAACCAGGAAACTGGAATAGAGGAGAAGGGTGAATGCATCAACGACAACATGATACGTACATTTTCCATGTCCGAGACCAGAACTTCCCTCCGTCGAAGAAACTGTTCCCAGCCCTCTCAGCGACATCGCCCTTGAGAAATTTCCATGGAAAGCGGCTGATAGCTACAGCTGGACAAAAATAGTGGCGTCCTTCAAGAGCTGGCTGCGCTGCTGGAAGCTTGTCAACAGGCGCAGGCTTGGCTGCCGGCTTGTTTTTGTTCGCCTCAGGGTTCTTTGCTAAGTTGGCCTTTGCCTTTTCCTTTCTTCTTGCGTCTCTTGCAGACTCTGCCAGGGCAGCGAGATACTCGTCTTCATACTCCTCCGAATCACTCTCTGAGGGAATAGGCTGGGTTATACCTGCTGGGATCTCAAGGGATCCGTTGATGATGTCTGCAATGCCTTGAGGAGCGGGTCCTGGGATATCTGGCTGAGCAGCCAGGCCAACATTGGTCTTCAACAGACCTTCGTCCGCGTCGTTGAACAGCATTTTGAGCCGTGCTGCCTGGTTCATGGCTGAATCACTCGTCCTGTATTCTGGGACGAGAAAGAAGTAGAAATTTAAAAAGAAGAATCAAATTCAAAGCTGAATCTCACAGCTTCACAATTTTGAAAGACGTGACAGTAGGACAGCAGGATATTCTACAAGTTCAGGATCTTCACGCTAACCCAGAACAGAATTTGTTTTGACACGCAAAGTTCCATCTCAAGTCCCGTGATGAGGCCATATAGTGAATGCAGCCTGGCCGAGTGAATGCCTTACAAGAAGAAGCACTTTGTGACATGCGATGGAACAGCACAAGGTTCTTCAAAGAGTGAAGGCAGGTTCCATTGATTCAGAGAAGGAACAAACTGGCTATCATGCAGTCAGTTGGACTGAGCATCTCAGCGAAGGTAGAGCATATCTGAGCTGAGCAGCAATACAGACATCAAAGGTCAGTCTTTTTAGATAGTCTTGACTGCATATCAAAGATCACGAATTTCATCACAGCATCTTCACTTGACGTTGAGCTGAAATCGGCGGAATTACCTAGGGAGTGCGCATATAGCCGGAAACCGGAGGATTATAGATCCGTTATTTAGTCAGCAAGTTAACAAAGACGGACTGGACTATCATTCATCCGACCAGCCAATCAGAGAGGACTTCGAGTGGCAACTTGACGTCTTCCCGTTGCGGACTTCATCGTCGTGATAACGGGAATCGCGACAACGACCACCGCTCTCTGTCTCATTGTGCCTTTATATTCCTCAATTTTGATTGTTGATTACTGACATATAGCTATCCGTTTTCAACAGGCTGAAGAACGGCTCAGCGCCTGCAAAGAATGGTGCACTATCGTTCCATCGCCGGTGCTTGACCTGCGGCATTGAGTTGTCACATCGACGCGTCCCCTCCCCACGCGCAATCCAGTAACTATACCATTTCTCAGCCATAATGTCGGCGGAGCTAGGAACACACGGACCAGGCGACTTGTTTCTAGAAGGCCCCTCCGATCCTGACGCTCAAGCGACTGTCACCGATTTCATCGATTACACCGAATACCTCCCATCCGATCTCGTCCGCTCCCTGACCCTAATCCGCGACCTAGACAAAAAGTACCTGAACGCGACCAATGCCGTCCACGAACTCACAAAGGTCTACGGACAACTACCGGACCTGCCACCGGAAACACGGTCAGATCCAAATACCTTGCGCATTCAGATCTCCGAACAGTTAAAACGGGCCCTTAATGCGCGCGAAGCTTCCTTTGCGGAATCCTCCCGTCTTTACGATGTTGTTGATCGCCATTTCAATCGTTTGGGGAGTATAAAGTCAAAGTTAGCGGCACTTAAGATAACCACGGCTCAGGAACTTCACATTGACCTACCGGAGACAACAAAGGAAGTGGTGGCCAAGAAGGAAAAGTCAGAACCGCCCACGAAGATAACACTACGTCTCGATGCGGTTGCTCGTCCAAAGGCTCGCACTCAGAGAGGGGCTAGGGGAGATCGGACCACTGTGCTCGACCCCAACCAAGCTGCACAAACCGTGGAGGGGTCTGAGGGTGAAGTTGCACCAGTGCCGGAAGTGACAGAAGCGCCAAAGAAGGCACCGAAGTCAAAGAAGGGAAAAAAGAATGGCGTTGTATCGCAAGAGGCAGATGTGGCAGGAAAGCCAGAAGTCGTTGGAGATCGTTCTACGAGCAGAGCCCTGGCAGCGTTGTCAGCACCTCCGTTGGATGCAGTGATTGGCAGTGAGCATCGTCCATGGCTACGTTTGACGGAGTGGGAGATGGCCAATCTCCGGAAGAAGATGAAGAAAAATAGTCTCTGGCAACCCAGCGAGGTGATGATCAATCGCGAACTCGCAGAACTTGGTCGCGGATGGGAGAATTATCGCACAGCAAAGGCCAACGCTGAAGCAGCAGGCACCCAGCTCATCGACTGCGACGATGTCACGAATACCTACGTTCCGGGAAAGCTCACTCGCAAAAGCGACGTACCAGCCGACACGGGAACCTCTGGGGTGGAAGAGACCAAACTGAGCAATCGAGGTATGAAAATGAACGAAGCGAAAAAATTGAAGCGCGAAAGTCAAGCACGAGAACACGCGACGCAGGCGGCAGCAGTAGCGGAATTAGCGGCAAAACGACTCGGTGATATCGGGTCGACCTTCAAGAACCTGTTCTCAACCCTTGATGAGCCAGAACCTGTTGATAGCGTTCACACTGGACCTGTGGAGAGTCCGTCCATTGCTAACGGTACCACAGCTAAACCTAGGGCAAAACCCAAGAGTACCACCTCTAAGAAGAGGAAACTCGACGAGGCAGCAGTCCCTGACGGCGGGTTAGAGGACGTGCAAGCCCCAGAGTCGGAGCCTTCGTCTTCAAAAACCAATGTAAAGCGACTGAGGCTAACCAAACCTGCACCGAATCCTAATGATACTTCAACAGCTGAACCAACACCCACCACCAAAATCTCACTCTCTCTAGGACCGCTAAGTGCAGTGAAAGAAACACCTGCTGCGTCATCCGTCGAACCTGAACGGCCCGTCACACGGAGCGGGCGTCGCCCATCAACGTCCAAAGGCCAACCGACTTCCACCACGCCAACAAACCCCAGAACCACCCGTCACCGCTCCGCCACAGCCGGACCTACCAACGATGCTACCAGTCGCGACGCCATCCGTCGAAAGAGCACCACCCCCGGCAAAGCAACAGGCATGGACGCCTCCGCCATCCTACCCACGACAGCACGACGCAGTCGCCGTCCCGCACCCGGTCCCGTGACGGCAGGCCAGGACGGCGGCTCAGCGGTCAGCGTTGGACGACGCAAGGCGAAACCAGCCAAGAAGCAGCAACGCAAGGAGCACAATGCCAAAGATGCGAACAATAATGCTACACAGGCACGGGAGCGGGAGGATATACGCATCGATGAGGATGGCGTGGCGGAGGAGATTGATCCGAATGAACCGCGATATTGCATTTGTGGGGATGTGAGCTTTGGCACGATGATCTGCTGTGAGGCTAATGATGTGAGTATTACTACTGGTTGCGTGTTCTTGTTTGTCTGAGGATGACGAGGCGTGGTGTGTTCGTTTTTTCTTTCTTTTTTCCTATTCTGCGTGCTGTGAGTAAGACTTGGAAGCTAATGATTCTACGACAGTGTGACAAAGAATGGTTCCATCTCGAATGCGTCGGGCTAACAGAGGTGCCGAGTCGTACTGCCAAATGGTACTGTCCGGACTGCAGGAAGAAGCTCGGCAAAGCAGCAGCTGATGGAATCATTCGATCGGGCGGGAGACGTTGATGCACGAGTTGCTTGGTACAACATCCGGTAAATCTGCATCTTTCGTTGCTTTTATCCGGCGCGGAATCGGCCGGAATGCTTTCTCTAGTAGAAGTGATTCGGGTGACCAGCTTTTATGTCCTCTTCATTCTTTTGACTGTTTTTTTTTTTTTTCTTTTTTGTATGTCTGACCATGATGCGTTCTTAGCCGCGGCGTTTTTGTTTTTTCTTTCTACTATTCAACGGTTCTTCCATTTGTTCTTGAGCTGCTTATCAAACACGGTAGACCTGCGTGTTTTTCGCTGCATCACGGCGTGCAACCCGGGCATGGGCAAGAAGCTCCAATATTCTGGAACGGACGGGGTCACGGGTGGGAAAATGCGGAGTCTCGGCGATTGCTTTTGCTTCACTTTACGGAACACTTTGCACTAGCATCAAACCCACATGCTTGAGTTGTTTTTGCGGAATTCTCAGCGAGTCAATTCAAGCCCATCTTCTTGTTTCTTCTCTGCTTCCCCGCAACTGAAGCCTGGCCACAGCAGCCAGTAGGCAATAACAGAGTTGCACCGCGTAACCTTCCTGCTCGTTGGCTTTTCGCTCTTGTTGCCGCAGTGTGTGTTTTGTTGATTTCTTGCCCCGATGATGAATAATGACGTAGTCAAAGATTTGAGAGATGGAGAAGTATATAAAGGTCGCCGCTCTCGCCGTTTAGACAGATGAAGTTTCCGAAATCAGAACAGCAATATCACCTGAAATAATCGATACTATTACATCTTATTACTACCTTCAAAGAAACACCTCTTTATATAATTCAGTCACAATGGGTTGCGGATGCGGATCCAAAGATTGCAACTGCAGCGGTTCTAAGGACTGCACCTGCACAAGCCAGAGCTGCAGCTGCACCTCCTGCGGCGTACGTTATACAACCTTAACAACCTTTTTTATCGTCATGAAAAGGATCAAGAGCAGCAAAACTGACAGTTTATTTCCAGAAATAAATCATAAACATCCATGAAGACCTCCCCCAGCGGTGGAAACGCCCTAAGGCGGTCAAGACCCTTACTCGACGGTCCACCACAATAACCGACGACGTCGCCGCCTCACTCGATCAAGTACGAGAAGAGACTGCGGAAGACTTCGAGTTCAGTGGGAGGGAATTGATGGATAGGAGTCTCTGCTTCTACATTCGCTCATTGACAGGAGTTGTATAGTTTGAGGCATTGATGTACCGAACGGGGTAGTTCTGTCCCTTCTGAATGAAATGACAATGTTGGAGTAATCATTAATGTGCATGCTCAAATGTGCAGTTGGTGCCACGTAGTTGGTCGGTGATGAAAGATGACCGTGGTTGATGGTAGGTAGTCGACTTGACGACTCTTCGATTGGTTGTGAAACCAGGCCTCTGGTCGTATGTAGAATTGGGGGAGAGAAGTTGAATGATTCCAACGAACCGCCCATTCGTCCTGGGGAACGATAAGACATTCAATGAGTTGATTGGGGCCATCAGCAACTTATGTGTAGCAGGTTTATGAAAACATCGTTATCGAGAGTTGAAAACGGACACTACTAGGGCAGCCTTCACATATGATTCTGCTCAGAGATGGAAAATTCAACTCAATTCACCCTCAATACAATAACCGATAGTTAAAGTGAGGGGACGACGGCTCAGAGCCCCCTTTTCTCTCCCCGTTTTAAGAAACCACCGCTGCTGTGCTGTGATGTACTCAGACATTTCAACCATTGCAAAGTAAGAGATGTGCATAGGTAAAGTGAATCCTTTTTCTTTTGTTTTGAGTCTGATAAAAACATCAGGACAAGAAGAATGTAGCAGAATAGACATGAACAAGAAAAACAGAAAAAGATGATAATAGCAAAGAACCTTGCATGACTCCGGATACATGGGACACATAGAAGTCTCTGAACTCCAACAAAAAGTAACAAGGGTTACATACATGCAAGTCGTGGAACGAATCACCAGTAGAAAGAACATTTTCGGTATGAAGAATGACAACAACAACCTCCCATTCTCATACTCCGAAAGACAGATGAGTGGGTTAGTTGATTCCCTCCGTGAACCGACTGGTACGGCTACCATCCATACTAGCATGACTGCGTCCAATGCCATCACTCGAGAAAGCTCGAGCCATAGGTGAGCGCGGTGGTCGAGGGGGTGGTGATAACATCATACCGGTTCTCGCACTCGCCGGCACACTTGAAACAGAAACCGAGCTCGCAGTGGTGATCGCTCGAGCAGGGGATGGGCGAACCAGAACCCTTTCAGAGCCATAGCTTTCTTGCGACAAGGGGCGGTCAAGTGGTGGAGAGGTACCAAAGCCGCCACTGGGTTCACCGGTTTCCTTGTCGGCGCCGTAGGTATATGAACTTGTTGCAACACCGACTCCAACTCCGGCCCCTGCTCCTGCTCCGGCCTCCTTGGTCAGACTGCTGGACTCGAAGACTTTCTCGCTCATGACAAACTCGTCATCATAGCCATCGCCACCGGTTTGGAGGGCGGGTCGTAGTTTTCTACCTCCTAGTTTCTCAAATCCGCGTTGTGCAGGTGCGATTTCTTCGCTTCGGATAGTCTGGCCAGAATTCTTCCATCGACTGAAGACGCGTGCAGGCGCAAGCAGGCTTGCTGCGATAACGCTGGTACGAGGACTCATTGGAGGCTGGCCGGAAGGTTTTGGGAGCGCGCGAGTGTGCCGAGTGTGCTGGTTGGGCTTGCGTTTTCGAGCACGGATTGCGAATAGGACGATCAATAGGACTAGGACAAAGCCGGAGACTGAACCAACAACGGCACCGATGATCTGTGGCGGAGAGAGGCCGGAAGTGTCTGAGTTCCCGCTCTCGGCTTCGAGTGTAGACACCGGGAATCCATTTGCGGTTGGGGCACCCCCACCTCCGCCTCCAAAGAAGGGTTCAGAAGATGTGGTGATGGAAGTCGAGGAAGATGTGGAAGATGATGTGGAAGATGTTCTCGTAGAAGAGATTGAGGAGGATGTCGTAGACGAAGTGGTTGTATCAGTTGCTGATGTCAAGATAGAGGAGGAAGAGAAAAAGGTCGATAAAGACGTTGATGGGACATTCAACGAAGAAGAGGAGAAATCGGTGCTGCTCCAGAGTTCCAGAATACTGGAAGAGACGATAGATAAAGATGAATGAGTAAAAGTACTGACGGGATAAGGCGATGGCGAGGACCCAATTAGGATTGATGAAGTTATAGCTGGTGCTAAAATAATGCCGGGTGGAGACGTAACACTCGCTGAGTGTTGGGGCTCAGACGACGCTGGTGGTGGCTGTGATACTGGGAGGCTGGTCTCAAACTCCAAGTCAGTAGAGAAGCTCGCGAGAGGAGCGGACAGGTTTGGAGTTTCGATAGAGGATATTCCGGTTTCTGAGACGCTGGCTGATAAGCCTCTAGAAGCACTGCCCGACAAGCTGGCTGAGAGTGTGGTCGAAATGATCACAGAGACTGAATCTGATCCGGTAGAAGATGGAACGATAATTTGAGAATCTGTCTCTGCAGGAATGGTCACCACCCCAAGCTCAGAGTTTGACACGGTTGCCGGCAATGTTGATACTGTGAACGTGCCGATAGTCGATCCATTCTCATGGACGACGTGAACCACGGTTTTGGTGACAACAGATGGAGACGGCGATGGTGCTTGGGTCTGCCGAGCATGCAAGGTCTTTGTGTGATTCCCGTGTAACTGGCCAGTTACCCCGTGCGGGTCTGTGCTTTGGTGAATCTGGGGGCTCGGCGATGCTTTGCCATTCTCTTTGGTTTCCAGAAGCATAAGAACCCCACGCCCTGCCGCATCCTTGCTTTCATCTTGTTCCCGTGTCTTTCTTTTCACGAGCTCTCTATGTCTCCCCCCATGACGGCCCATTGTGAAGACCAGAGCCCTATTATACCACAACTGTTCTGAGATACAAGGATCCCTAACAAGATTGGCAGAAGATATTAACAGAGAATAATTATGTGTGCAGAGCTCTGCTGCATATGGGTTACGCGACTCAGTGGCGATAAGAAAGAAAGGATAACAAACAAACCAAGGAACTCAAGGCTGTGCCTCTTGGGCTGACGAAGAGAACAAAGAGGTAGCACTGAGATCTGGCTCGCTGGAGAATCTGAATCGAAGAGGTGTGGGTCAAAAAGAACCGATCGAGGCGCGTTAGTATTAGAACCAAAGAGTGAAGAAGGTTGACAAGTTGTTGTAATGAGTGGAGGGGAAACAAATGGCTTCAAGCACGCGCAACGCATGGGGTTGTTGCAGTTGTGTGTTTGTTGATAAGGAGTGGGAAACGTATTTTCGACGCGAACGTTCGATCGCTGGGCGGATATTGAAAAACGAAAGTTGGATCTGAGGGATTGTGTTACTGTCGAGCTCGGCGACGAAGAATGGTTGTTTTGGAAACGAATGGACGTCAATCCCGCTGCAGGTATCGGGACGACGAATTGATATTCTGTCGCAGCATCGCCAGCAGTTAGCAAATATGGTCCAGGTGTAACGAAAGCTCTGAGAGAGGATATAAGTACCAGGTGTGATGTCGGAGGGTTTAATCTAAGTCATTGCGGCATCATCAACTCCACGCGACGAGGATTGTGTCGAAACGAATGGTGCTTTTTTCGCGGCGCAAGAAACAAAGCAAGAAACAGATCTGTAGAGAACGGGAAAACACTCTTCAACAGCTCTAGACTCCGGGATGAATATGACCTGTTGAAGCGCACCCCGGACCCATCAACTCTTCCCTGCTCCCACACTCTTCACACCGGCTGCTGTTCTCAAGAGTCTCTCGACACGATGTTCCACAGCTTCATTATCGTCTCTCCCGGGACTCAAAGCACAACCCTCTGACGACCGTAGGCGACGTCCCTAGCGAATGAATCCATTTGCGAGAAGCATGTCGGAGGCGTGAAGTGGGAGGAAGAAGAGGAGGTGGTGCTGGTTGAGGAGGAGGAGGTAGAGGAGGAGGTCAACAAAGGGTGGACACCGCAGCGTCTCGTGCTCTCTTCGCCGTCTCTGCCGCTGTGTCTCGCTCGTTCTCTGACGTTGCACGAGGACAAGACAAGGGGTGCACGCTAGCCCCAAGAAGGCTAAAAGGGGGACCGCCAAGTCATCCAAAGGCTAACGCTGGTGCCAAGACTCGTAATTTAAACACGATCTGGCCACCGATTGGCTGCAATGCTTCTTCTTTTCCTAATTGGGTCTCACGGTACCTGCAGCTGCGGGCCTTGTACGGCCCACTAAGCTTGTTTCAGTTAGTGAACGGACGGCTGGTGCGGATCATTGGCTGTTGAGGGATCTGTAGTGTCACGTGCTAAACATATCTCAATCTGAGACGACCAATCACGTAGCGAGACTGCCCGTTCAGGCCAAAACTCCGCTATAAAACGGGCAAACGAGAAGGCTGAACGTTGGATGATCCTCGTTTCTTCAGCTTTATCAAAACTAGGCCAGTCACTCCATGTTCATATATTCTCCCCTGAGTGGAAGAGACGTTATGATACCAAACATTATTTTCAATAATCAACTATGAGGGACAAAAGGGGGACCCAAGGTAGAAGTTTGGGGCACGGAGTACACGTGGGGTCCGGGGTCAGCAGCGGAATTCAGAGGAGAGACGACAGGCAACTGGTAAACTGTGGTATTTTCGCAAGAAAGGGGATTATCGCAAAGTGGCCAAAGTCAAGGTATCGACAAGTAATAATAGCGCATCTCTTCATTCAAAATGTCTCCAACTCATCTCCAGCACCCTCAGTTTCGGCGGGAATCTCGAAGCCGTCCTAGCAGAAATCGTCAGCATGTCACTCTGTTTAGATCTCCCTCACGTTATAGGTTAAGAAAAGGTCCGGTTCGAACATCACCGTTTGCACATACCTCTGTCGAGTACAGAATGGCCTGAATGTGCTTGACAAGAGAGTCCTCTTCCTTCTCCAACTCCGGATCCGCCTCCACGGCCTGCTGCAGCAACAACTCAATGTCGCGGAGTTTGGCAAAGTAAAAGTCCCGCTCCTTCTCCAAGCCGGCGATAGCCTCCTTTTGCGCGTTGATCTCTTGGGTCAATGCGGCCGTGTTTGCTGAAACACCTCCGCCAACTCGAGCGCGTGCACCGGCTGCGGTGGGAGTGGTACCCCGCCGGGCACCTGCGGCAGATGTTGTTCCGGGACGCGAGGAGGACGACGATGCGAGAGGGGCGCCGGCTCCTTTCCGCCGACCTACGGCGTCATAATCACCACCGGGGTAGTTCTGGTCCCAGAATCTCTTGGTGAACTGGAGGAAATCGAGGTTATCCTGCATGCGGCATTTGATCAGAGCCTCAACGGGGACTGGACGATCGATCTGATGGCGTGTAAAGGTGTCTAAAGGTCCTAGTCAGTGCGGCTCAAGCTCGCGCACACTTCGCACTGTCCAAAACGTACTCTGCAAGACCTTGAAGTTCTGGATATAAGCGTATTCGGTGTTGACGTTGAACTTCACTCTTGACATGGGCACATCCACTATTGATCCCAGTTTATTAGCCACCATCCCCTCCAGTGCAGTATATCCAGCTATAGCGTCACTCACTAAATATCGAATCGTAGATTTGGCAGTAGGCAGCCCTATTGAAATGACACCAAACCTCGCGTCAGCAATCATTTCTGATATCCAATGTCACGAGACCGTTTATATCGACAATATATGCGTTGTTGGTTATGCGAGCGGGCGACGGAAAGGGGATACGGAGGAAATGGAGGACGAAGAGCATACCCGGTACCGCATTGCTCGACTCTGGTAATATTCAACTGCAGTAGGTTGTTAAGCCATGCTAGCAGCTCCTGTCTGTTCGTCGCACGAAATGTTAGACGCCATTGTTTGCCATTTTCGAGGTCGCATGATGCATCAAAGGGACGTGGGGTCGAGGACCGCGACAGGAGACGCGGATACGTTGAGGGCTAGGGCTGAAAGACGTACCTGGATTCACCCATGATGGACGGATCTCAAACTCAACAGCTGTGAAGGAGCGTGAGTATTGGCTCGGTTGCGCAGAAGCTGGCTTCAAACTCTTGAAAGGAATATACACACCGTTGACAGATGGCGGGGTTCAGAAGGGGATTTCGGTGCGGAAGCACAGACAGGAGTGACGATAGCTGCCTAAGCAACAGATCGAGATACTGTGGATGGATGCCTCTGTAGATGGCGTGGAAATGGCGTGGAGTAAAGTGTTCCAGGAATTGACGTTCTTCCACAGCAAAGCTATAAAAGGGAGAACTATCAAACTGATTTCTGCAAACAGCCGAAGAAGTTGTTTGTTTTTGTTTTTGTTCTCGAAGGTTTTTGAAGCCGCTGGAAACCCAACCAACAGAAAAAAGAAAAAAAGAACCGTTTGACCACTGACAGCCTCCGATCAAACGGTGCATCCACAGGTCCATGAGAGTCTCTTTAATCTTGTTGTAACAGGCCCAACCTGACATCGATCTTGTGCCAACGGATAAATTCCAGCGACAACGAGTATCCTTCTTTCAGATGAAGAGGATCACACGCAGACCATCATCACAACACAATCTCCTGTTCTTAACGGATATTGCGAAAGTGATGGCTATCAAATGTCAATCATTGCAGTCAGATATCAGACTGTCTACATCTCCTGCTCCATTCTCAGGCACCGACATCTATAGCTGTTCTACGAACTTGATCCTGACGCAACATACGTTTGATGCAAAAGTCTGCAGAAGGACGGAAAACAAAAGGACCAATTATCTTTGCCTTGACTGTATCCTTTCTGCAAAGACTCTACTGGATGCTATGCAGTACACACATCGGATAGTCTCCGGCCTCCCACCATAAGCACAGCCCGTTCAACACGGACCATCGCGATTCGGCATCGGTCAAGGATCACAGCCCTTCGGAACCGGGGTGTTTCGTCCTGTGCCCGACCGCCGGCTGCGAGAGACTCTCAAGTATAAATAACTTCCCTTCTGTACACCCCAGCACTGACTTTTTACGAAGTCAAATGGAACCCCGCGAGACGTGATATCATGGAGATGTACGAAAAACGACGTTGCAACGTTGCAATGCATAAACGATTCTGGCGGAAGATCAGATGATGAACAAATCTATATGTCTGGGCTGCATACATATAAAAGATACCCTTATTCTTTTTCTTCTTTCTGCTGGGCAAAATGTTTAGTGGATTGAGGTCTAGATATACAAAATAAATACACTCTGTCAGCTGGATATTCATCATGGGGCTTATCATCAAAGCCTTGATTGTTCTCCTTCCATTGCTCTCGGCCGTGAACGCAGCAGAGATCCTCTCTGCCAGTAACAGTGAGAATGTCATCCCTGGGTCTTACATCGTCGTGATGAAGGATGGGGTGTCTAGAAAAGTATTCGATACCCACAGGGCCAGGATCTCCAGCATTCACAACGGGAAACGTGACGCAGTACTGGGAAGCACCTTCAATGTCGACGGGCTAAAGGGATACAGTGGCACTTTTGACGAAGCAACCATCCGCGAGATTGCCAGCGATCCAGCTGTATGCCTCCCCTTTTATGGCACATCATACCGTCCTAGTATTAATGCGAAGTAGGTGAAATACATCGAACACGACCAGATTGCAAAAGCCCTCGGCCTAATCGAACAACCAGGCGCAGGCTGGAACCTCGTCCGCATCTCGCACAGACAGCGCGGCACCGGCACTTCCTACGTCTACGACGAGTCAGCCGGCCAAGGCATCTCTGTTTGCATCGTCGACACGGGAATTGACACTAACCTCCCAGAATTCGGCGCTCGCGCAATCTTCGGTGCTAATTTTGCCAATGACAGGAATAGTGATGAAAACGGCCATGGCAACTTTATCGCGTCCGTCATCGCAGGTACCAGATTTGGCGTGGCTAAGAGGGCGACAGTGATTGGAGTTAAGGTGCTTGATGCTAGTGGCTCAGGGGCTATTAGCAAGGTTATCTCTGGAATAAACTGGTGCGTCGAGAATGCCAGGCAGAGAGGAGCAGTGGGCAAGACGGTGCTTAATCTCTCACTTGGCGGAGCCTATTCACGAGCTGTTAACGAGGCAACTGAGAATGCGGTGCGTGCGGGACTCTTCGTCTCTGTAGCCGTGGGTGGTTCGAACGTAAGTGCATTCGATGCATGATATTGAACTCAGGATACACCATACGGCTAACTGACTACTAACGACTATCAGACTGACTCGCGCAACGAATCCCCCGCCTCCGCTCAAGGCGTCTGCGCCATCGCCGCAAGCACGATGGACGACCAACCCGCTCCCTTCTCCAACTACGGCATGAATGGTAAATTCTATCCTATCCCATCCTGGCCACACACACACATACCAAAACAGCTAACACTTTCGCTGCATAGTGGCAATCTACGCTCCCGGTTCCAGCATCCAAGGCGTCGGCCGCGGCGGCAACATGATGACGCTCTCCGGCACGTCCGTCGCAGCAGCGCACGCGTCGGGTGTGGGTGCGTACTTGCTTGCGCTTGAGAATATTACTGGTAACAGAATGTGTGCGCGCATCAAGGAGTTGGGAACTCCGGTGATTCGGAATCCAAAGAGTGGGACGACGAATTTGTTGTTGTATAATGGCAGTGGGCGTTGAGGTAACGTACTGTATGCGTGGGGGTAGTGTCTCTGTTTGTGAGGGGGTATCAGAGTCTGGTGGTGGGTTGATGATGAATGTACCTGCCCAAGGAAGTATGGTTCCCAGAAGGAGAAGAAGCTCAAATTAAAGCAAGTTGTATCAGCGAAACGTTGTCTATGATATCCCATTTCCCATCACATTAATACCATGCCGTTGCATATGCCTCACAGTCTAGACTTGAATGAAGAAGAAACAGTCAAGAGCGAAAAGGGCGTAAAGGACGAAAAAAAAGAAAGGAATGGAGGAACGGAAAAAGTACTCCTCACAAATGCTCAATCAAGCGGTACCAGCGGCCGACAGCACAAAGATTAGTAGAAAAGAAAGAATATTGAAGAGTACCCAAGCCAGATATACGTGAACTCCAACAAATGACACACCAAATTTCGGGTCGGAAATTCAAAAATGGGTATAACAAGACTCAGACGCAAGAATCTTGAAAGCCACCGCAGAAATATCAAAGAAAGAAAGTGAAGCTAAAAGAAAGCCCTTTGGGTTCTCCAAGGGCGAGTAGTGTCGCCAACGGGCACTCGAAGAGCCCAGGTGCTCAAAAAGGAGAAAACATAGACGAAGAAACCCCAAAGGCAAGAGATCTATCGGGTGAAACAAAAAGAAACCGACAAATGCTAACATAAAACGAAAGGATCAATAAAGAAAGACACCCAAAAGCAAAAAAAGTATCAAAGGGTATTAAATGGAGATCTCAAATCACTCCTCCAACAACTCAATCCCATCCAACCCGTACCCAAAATCCATAATCACCGCCCTCGAATCCTGACTCGTCGCCACAATCCGTCGATAATCCGACTTGGCACTCAGCATCCAACTCGTAGTCCAGCCAGGAAGATCGATCGAGAGCTCTCCCGTCTTTGCATCAAACACTTTAACGCTCATATCATAACTGCCACTGATCACGCGACCACTCTCGTTGTCCATGTGTAGTGAGCGTACTAGTCCCGTGTGGCCGTTGAGTTCGTTGACGAGTTCGCCTGTGTTAGCGTCAAATTGGTAGATGACCTGATCATTACCGCCAGCGAGGATTGTGCGTGCATCCTCGCTGAACTCAACGCAGGCGAGCCCGCGGTCACGACTGGCGAATTCTTTGATGCAGAGACCCGAAGTGATGTTCCAGAGTTTGGCGATGCCATCGCCGCTGGCGGAAACAATCAGGTCACCGCGGAGTTGGACAGCATTAACGGGACCCCGGTGGCCCAGGAGCTTCTTGACGAGTTCGCCCGTGTGCCGGTTCCAGACACAGATGGTGGTGTCTTTGGAGCAAGAGACGATGTAGCGGCTGTCGAAGCAGACATCGAGAACGCCGGCACGGTGGCCTTCAAGGCGGCGGATGGGTTTGTAGTCTGCTTTGATGTCCCAGACGATGCAGGTGAAGTCGGAGGAGCCGGTGACCATGATTTCTTCGTCGAACTGGAGACAGAGAATTGAAGCACGGTGGTAGTCCTGGTCCTCTGGGTCTTGTTTCATTAATTCGCTGGCGGCCTTTGCGGGTGGGCAAATGCTGATGAATGGTGAGCTGCCAGGAGAGTCGGGCTCGGGGTTGATGGCTAACGGTCCTAGGTGAGGGCTATCGTCGCGGTCGTGAAGTGCGCCAATGACCTTCAGGCAAGGCCAGGGATAGTGAGCGTCCCAGACGCGAATCGTCCTATCGCGAGAACCTGTGATGATTTTGTTTCTATTTTAGAGTCAGTGAAGTTCGTGTTTCTGATACAAAGTTATCACATACTCGTCGAACTGTACGCAGTACACGCTATCCTTGTGGCCGTGCAAGTAGATGGCTGCGGCTTTCCCATCCTTCCATCGGCTCTCCAAGGCTCGACGCACTGCGTACATCTTCTTCCAGTCCTGATTTGGTCGTAGTTTTCCTAGGCCCATCGGTTTTGAGTTCCCGCTCTTGATGTTTGTGGCATGAGAGCGATGCTTGTGTTCATTCAGGAAGACTTCTCTCCATACATGTCGAGACGAGGCCTGCGCATTCCACGCGGAAGATACTAGTTCGGCATTTTTGACAGATTCCGCATCGAGGAAAGACAAAATATGGCACATGAGCTCTGTGGGTAAGTAGGCCACCGGGTCTATAGCGAAGGTTAGCTAGGTTTGCTGGCAATTGCGAGAATGCAACGACAATCAACACACCTTTTCGTACAACGTCCAGGTCATCCTCGACGATGCTAGCGCTATCTTGAATGTTTATTTCGATTCCACTCTCTGAATCGAGGGATACTTTCGTGTCATGGTCGAGGATGACCTCGAATCCCCTGGCGTCCGGATTTGATGCAACACGCTCTAGTCTAATCATTTCATTTTGTGCAGCAGCCGCAGCACGGGCCGCCTCTCCTCCGGATAGCTCCTCGGGGAACAAAGGATATTCAGGGGCATTAGCAGGGATAGGGTAAGGAATACCGGCCGTATGCGACTGGGATCGGTTCAAGGTAGGGAAGCTGCTAAATGACTGTCGGTGCATGCGGTGGTTCCGGAAATCTGTATGCGTTGATTCAATTCGGTAATGCTCTTCCGGGCATGTCTCGAGGCCTGTTCTCTCCCGGGGTACCTCGAGCGCATGCTTGTGTGATTTATGACGAATGGTCACGGAGAATCGTCGCACCACGGCTCGCAGCTCGCTCACGCCATTTCGAAGACAGGATATGCTCTTACTATGGCGAC
Organism: Aphanoascus verrucosus; assembly: GCA_014839905.1. Classification (NCBI taxonomy): domain Eukaryota; kingdom Fungi; phylum Ascomycota; class Eurotiomycetes; order Onygenales; family Onygenaceae; genus Aphanoascus; species Aphanoascus verrucosus. The sequence continues at coordinate 32,421 of JACRYM010000084.1, forward strand.
GACTTCTCATGGGACGACTGGGAGTCTCGAGTGGTTCCGGTCGTAGGGAGAGTGGGAGGCAGTGGGGAGGGACGTCATCGTCCTGGGCGAGTTCTGGCTCGTGAGCGAAATGCGAGACTGCTTCTCTGTAGCTTCCATCACCGCTGGGAGCCCAGATAGAGGCATGCAGATGGCCCGACTGTCCATTGGAATTCTGTTCGCCGCCTGCGGTCTTTGGGCGGACTCTGGAGAGAAAGGAGGGACGGCGGCGAACCGAGTGGGAAAGGGTCGCGGCGTTGGGAGACATGGCGGATACACGTAGCGATTGTTCGAGTAGTCTCTAAAGGCGCGCGCAAAGAGAACGAGGTCACGTCGAATAAGTAATGTTGCGGACCGTAGGACAACGTTTACACGGCTCGACTGATTAGCGTGTGCTCGATCGGTGGTCCTCGGCCACCAGGACTCGAATTTCAGGGGAAATGGCAGCAGACAAAGACAGTGGAACGGAGTAGAGAGTGTATAAAGGACGAAGAGAGAAGAAAAGAGTGAACGGGACAGCGTGAAGAAAAAAACACAAGCAACGGAAAAGGGATGTCAGGAGGGAGTATCACAAGGAGAAACAACAAAATCTCGTGAATTTTGTTTCAATTCTTTTTTTCTGGATTTAACTTAAGCTTCGGGGGGGAAAGCTTGCTCGCACTAAGCCGCTCCGGGCATGGCGCGGGGAGAATTTGTGCAGCGCTAGACTCGAAGCGGCAAGGCGTGCGGTTTGCCCCTTTGATCGGCTTTGTGGAGACGAAAAACTGGCGGCGACAGCGACGACAAGCCTCAAATCTCGGGAATGAGACTGCAGACAGTGAGCGACAAGCTGACAGCGCGAGAAGACGATGAGTTGTGCGTGAGAGTGATTTGTCTCCCGCTTGCGTACTGTCGTGTCTGTGTGCTCAGGGCAGCCAGCACGCGAGGACGATAGGGCTCTTGCTTCTCAGGTATCAATTCTTCAGGGTCTTCATGCAGCGAAAGGGGGCCTATGGGATGCCCCCGATCAGTATGTTGTAGGATGCTATGGACATGGCTGCCAATCAGATGGACGGCATTGAATTCTCGGAGATGCAATAGTTGTCATTTTCATGCTGTGCATGCGTGGATGATCCTTGTCAGCCGCGACCGCTGGTGACCTTGGGATGCTTGTCCAGCTGCTGCTATATCTTTCGAGATCTTGTCATATCAATCTATCTCAGCCCGCTTATGAACTGCGCTTCTCTCAAAGCCTCCACAAAGAATTGCATTCCCCAATCTTAACATGTGTGTGGAAGCACCAGTAGGAATTTCAAAGAATGTATCAATTGTCTGGCACTGATATACGCTCAAGAAAACCTTTGGTGAGAATGGAGAATATGATGCTGACACTGCGCCTACCTATGAAGTGTATCACTGCAAAGAGTGTATACATAGTAGTACGTCATCTTCCTGAAGTGGTCAACACATGTGCGCTTGACCCCATGAGTCACCGGTTGCCATTCAGACTTATGGGAGGCTATCTTGCAGGTGCCGGTTTCGATCCTCCACATGAGCATAAGGGTTATCGCCTGGGTTTGATAGCTCCCTGGGTGGAAACCTTTTTTTGCTGCCAGACTGAATATATAAGAGGTAGCCCCTTTTTTGAGTGTATTCCTGTGCCAAAGGGGACTCACTTCCTCTTCTGCAGGCATGCTACCCGCAACAGATAACCCGCAGTGATTTGCGGAGAGTTCGTCGAACATCAATGGTCATGTAGACCAACGTCAAGCTCAGGTAGAATATCGTGACCTTCGCAAATTATCCGAACATCAATTGCCGTGGTGCCCTTTCGATGCTGAGCCTCGGAGCTTTGGTTATCGCAGCCATTTTCTGATAGCAGGAATGTCCCATTTCTTCTTTATAGATAAGGAGTAATTTTTCAGGGAGAGACGAATTGATACACTGTCTAGCAAAAAAATAAAAAAAGGTTCCTACCAGAGGAGCCGCTGGCCCTGGTAGTACGTCCTTGTTTTGCCTATTTTGTTTTTTATTTTGCTCGAGGCGGGTATCGAACCCGGAACCCCTAAGTGGGATTTCCTAACCTAATCTCAGATGCGGCTCTCAGGAGAGTGGCTGTTATATTAACCACTCGCCCACCGGGCTTCCGGGCTTGTAGGGTGTCCTTTTTTTGGGGGCTTAAGATCATAACTCGTAATCATCAGTTTTCTTTTCCTCGTAGACTTCTTGCTCACGCACCGAGAGACACAAATCTCACACTTGAGACCCGCAACGAGCTTCGCCTTGGGCGACCGCAGCATCCCACGACTCAAAACTGTAGGTTTTCTGATCCGTGCCTTTGCGCGCATTTGCATCTGAGTATTCTCACAAGGCAAATGTTAATCTCGCACAACGCAAGTGCCGCTAACACGTTTCAAGCCCTAGACAAAGATTCATGTCCCAACGGTCTGAGCTTCTATCTGCCTTGACGGCAGACTTTTGCTGACACGCAACTAAAATCACTCCAGCTGCTCCATGCGGTGTGGCTGTTGAAACGCGAGTACATGTTGATAATCCATACCAATATGCCATTGAGGGGAACGAAAAGACGTGAGCCTCAAAGTTAGCGGGCCATGAGTACATATCTCAGGTGCCCTTGCGCATCAGACCTCCGCCAGCGATATAATCCAGCCCCGCTAGGCTGCATAGTTGTTATCACAGAGCTCTGAATGAATAGTATTACTGTCACTCTGACCTGCGAAGATAGGAACCAGGGGTTTATCCAAGTGGAAATTAGAGGAGGCTATGGTCCTAGTCGAACAACACGGCCACCAGGGGTCGTCATCATCAGCCTACTGATCGATAACCCAAAGCACTGGAACCTGGAGCTATATGACCGCAGCAACACTCTCTCACATGCGAGATAGCCGATTTAAGCTTAAATCTCCTGCTTGCTTTTTGACGGTGGTACTGGTCGCAGGACACATAGGAAGATGGCTATGCCAGTTTGAACCAGGCAAAAGTTCAAACATGCTTTATACAGAATCAGACGTGGGGTCAGATCGGCCCAACGGCCGATCTACCTTGTCGAATGAGGGGGTACAAAAATTTGACTGGAGAGGAAAACGTCAGGCTGAGCAGCATCGGCCGCGTTGAGGTCATACGCCTGGTTGTAGGCAGACGTCTGGACACACTACTGACAGCATCTGATAAGAGCACATGCCGAGCAGCATCGCCACGTGCAAAGACCAAAGCTCTCCCCGGAGCTCCCGTCAGATCTTGTCTTGGGGGGAAACAATCGTTTATTGCCCTCATACGTACAGCGTCACAGAAGCTGGCGAACAGAGGTTGCTCAGCCCCTTTCAGCGGCAAGGAGATACAACCACCAAGAGGCAAAATAACGCGTTCCTGGATGGACCCGTCATGCAGAGGCTTGAGGTCTTTGTCAGTGCGAACGCGCAAGTGTTAAGCACCGCGACAGATTGCGCATGAGTCTGCCTCATGATCTAACGGGGCATTAGAGGCGCTTGACCAGGCGCTTAAATCACGCTTTTAAAAAATTGCTTGGGGACGAAGTGTGGCGCATAACTCTCTTTCTGGCCAATGAAGTGCTGAGCTACAACGCTCTGTGGCTCAGCAGCTTACTGTGGCGTGGCTGGTAACATTATTAGTCATAATGCTGGATTCACGTGAAATATTCCCCGGCCGCCTTGGCACGCGGAGCTGGTTTGCTGAGGCCGGGCGGTCCTGCGGGACTTGATGTCGGATGAGCATTCAGAGCGGAAAATAGAGAGAGAGCGGTGTCTGGACTCAGGCGACAACTGCTTGCTATCGTTGATTCTACATGGGCGGTACTCCGTAAGTTAAAGCCCAAAATAGGCATATCCTGCCCGAACCTGCCTGCCAGCATATTCCCGTATCTGTGCATTCACGAATACGGGGATTGGCTCTCAGCAATATTCCCATGAGCTAGCCGAGCAGCGCTTGCTTGAGATCTACAAACACCCAGCCAGCCAAAGATGATTTGTTTGCTGAACGTTTTCTACGGATGCAAGATGTCACCACAAAGATTCAACGCTACTCTCGTATGGGGACTTTGAAGTTTCGTGGATCGTGACGGGATCTTTCGTGATGGGGAGGCTATGAGTGTGAGTGCTTTTTGTCGCCTGTAACAGTGTAACTATACCTCCCTGCCGCAGATATCCTCCGAAGGGAAGCAGGTCGCACACGGGTCTCCCACTCCGGGATGGCAGCACCGAAGACTCCCAAGAAGACTCCCAAGATGCCAAGGATGGCGGAGCCAGTAAATTCTGAAGGGTCGAGCGGAGTGCTTTTATCAGAAAATCCACAAGATCCAGCCCAGAAGAGAGGGGAAAATTCGCTCACTTAAAACTCGATGGTGATTGTTTGGTGTCACACCTCTCCAGGCGCGGCGCGATCGGTTTGCGACCTCAGAATCCTGAATCGGGCAGGGCAGGGCTTTCTCGGAAGAACAAATCAAAGAGGCTTTGACAGGGAAATCCCAAACGTATGACGGAGGATTCCCTTGAGAGGGAGGATGAAGTGGTGAATAAGTTTTGGCCAAGAGACAACTCAAACTCAGTGCTGCAGCTCAGATGTCATACATGCTCGATGTGCACAGGTGTCTTAGGAGGAGTCTGGATAAAGCTGGCAATCGAACGTCACACCCTTTCAGAAAACTGATATACAGAATTGGACGAAGGAAACAGGCGTAAGTGCGGGAATTTCGATCATGACTGCGGTCATTTTAGGACGAGGATGATGCAGAGAACCCGTACTTCGTAGGTTTTGTTTTTCTCTTCTCCCGACAAGGAACACACTGCGGGTTTAGATTCTCGGCAGCCTTCTGGACAATTTTAATATCTCTTGCGGGCATGGTCTTGCTCCTCTGGAAACGCTCAACAACGGGTTGTCCGCGAAACCGCCCAGAGTGTTTGATGGTTGGATGTTGACTCTGAAGCGAAGCGCTTGGTGGATCATCCCGGCTCGGTTGAGCGTTGGGCAGCAGCACCAATCACAGGCCTGGACAACCAACCCCCATCCTCATCTCCTGACTTTTGTCAACGACAGTCTCTAGACCACAAAGAGCTGGACAGAGACGAGTCCGAGCCTCTGTCAAAGGCGAATCTGATACAGATATGAACTCTTTTCCTAAACCAGGGGCAAGGCCTCTGAAGTCGTGTTTATTCTTCAGCCGGACAGGTTACGACAAGGGTGGCGTCTTGGCTTCGTTCAACCCCCGGAGCGATCACTTTGCACTGCCTCAATCACCGCACTTTATGCCATGGAACCTGAGAAGTCATTGCCTCCACTGACGACCTGGGCAAAAGCTGACCGGACGGGCGCACGGGGATGAAAGCGCCTGGCATCTTTTTCTTGACATACATAATGCGTTCTTCTGGGCGGTGATATGTATACGCGCTACCACCTCCACCCAACGTCTGCATTTTTCATAGACCAAAACATAATCTCAGCGACGTTGGGCCATCTTCTTTGATATCGATACACCACATCATCCTTCTTTCATAATCTTTAACGTGAAAGAGAGTCATACTCTGCAATTGTAGATGATATTCCCGCTTTCTTTTACATAATATCTCGGGTCCCCTCCACATACGTCCTCCTCGCGTGAGAACCGCCCCTCCATTATCAACAATTGCCTCGCGGGCCCTTTATTCGAAGAGGCCTTTTGGAATTCGTTTCCTAAGCCATGGCAAATAACAATAACAGACTCCTTGCCCCTCCCATATTCATCGATACATCGGTAAGCTGACTTTTTCAAAAAGCGTCGTGAGAATCGCTGCAGATTATACTGATATCTGCTCTATAGCAATCGAATGCATCCTCATCAACACAAGAACAAGACAGTCTCTCCCCCGAAAGACCATTTTCCAGCAATGGCAGCTTTCTCACAGCACACAGCCCCATCTCGATGGACGGAGAAACACTCCGTTCCCGAGCCAACTCTTTCAATTCAAATGTAGACACTCTCCGGTCTCGATCTAACTCCACAGCAGCGCAAAAGGATCCGGACCATGCACATTACGATGATGTGCCAGTATCAGAGGCCCTGCGACCGGATCAGCGCAATGAGAAGGACTTTCACGTGGACAACAACCCTTTTGCGTTTACGCCTGGTCAACTGAACAAGATGCTCAATCCGAAATCTCTGGCTGCGTTCAGAGCATTGGGTGGACTTCGAGGACTAGAACGCGGTCTTCGAACTGACCTGGTTGCTGGTCTCTCGAACGACGAGTGTCGACTTGAAGGAAGCGTGAGCTTCGAAGAGGCCACCAAGGTCGCAACAAATCCGAAAGGGACCCCAGAATCACCACACGCGAGCTCTCCAGTTGAAAATCACAGTGGTGCCGCTACTCCAGCACACGGACAGTTCACCGATCGCATACGCGTCTTCCAGCAGAACAGACTCCCAGAGCGGAAAAGTGATGGCTTCTTTGTTCTCCTATGGAGAGCATACAACGACAAGATCATCATTTTGTTGACAATTGCTGCCGTGATTTCGCTTTCTCTGGGTCTATATGAGACCTTCAGCGGCGGATCGCAAGTCGATTGGATCGAAGGTGTGGCTATCTGCGTGGCTATCTTGATCGTCACGGTGGTCACGGCCGCCAATGACTGGCAGAAGGAAAGGCAGTTTGTGAAACTCAATCGCCGGGTAAGTAACATTTGGGTATCTGATTGAAACTTCTCAGGCTAATTTTGTGCCTAGAAAAACGATCGTGAAGTCAAAGCCATTCGATCCGGAAAATCAGTCATGATCTCTGTCTTTGATATCACTGTTGGTGATATTCTGCATCTCGAGCCAGGAGACGCGATTCCCGCGGACGGAGTATTCCTCACCGGGCACGGAGTCAAATGCGATGAATCCTCCGCAACTGGAGAGTCTGACCAGATGAAGAAGACCAGTGGTCATGAAGTCTGGCAACGCATGGAAGATGGCACTGCAACCAAGAAGCTTGATCCTTTCATTCTCTCGGGAGCTAAAGTATTGGAGGGAGTTGGAACTTATCTTGTCACCAGTGTCGGTCCGAACTCAACCTTTGGAAAAATCATGATGTCGTTGCAGACGTCCAATGACCCCACGCCTTTGCAGGTCAAACTGGGAAGGCTTGCGAACTGGATCGGTGGCTTGGGCACAGGGTGAGTAAATGCGTGAATCCGTTCGTGGATGTGTGAAAGCTAATGCAGTTTCCAGCGCTGCGCTTTTCTTGTTCTTCGTGCTACTCATCCGGTTCCTTGTAAATTTGCCTAACAATACGGGCACACCGGCAATGAAAGGCAACGAGTTCATGGATGTTCTAATCGTTGCGATCACAGTGATCGTCGTGGCAATTCCAGGTCAGTCTACAATCAGTCAAGCGATTTTTTGGGACTTTCATCTAATGAATCTATAGAGGGTCTTCCTTTGGCCGTTACTCTTGCGCTGGCCTTCGCAACAACACGCATGGTTAAAGAGAACAATCTCGTTCGTATTCTACGTGCATGCGAAACCATGGGCAATGCGACCGTTATCTGCTCTGATAAAACAGGAACGCTCACTCAGAACAAAATGACAGTCGTCGCCGGAACATTGGGTGCCGATCACAGTCTCGATCAGACGACCGACCAAACTGGAGATGGCACGTCGAACATGGCGCAGAGATTGTCTGCAGTATCCGCCTCTGTTCGCGACTTATTTGTGAAGGCCATTGCTCTGAATTCCACCGCCTTTGAGGGCGAGGAGAACGGCGAGCACACTTTTATTGGAAGCAAAACCGAAGTGGCTATGTTGCAACTTGCCCAGAATTACCTGGGACTGAACTTGGTGGAAGAACGGGCCAACAGTGAAATCGTCCAGCTGATCCCCTTCGATTCGGCACGCAAGTGCATGGGTGTCGTGACTCGCCAGCACGATGGGACTTATCGACTCCATGTCAAGGGTGCGGCTGAGATGATGTTGATCAAAGCCACCCAGGTCATCGGCAGTTTATCTCAGGATCCTTTCACGAATGAACCGCTACCGGAGGATCTCAAGAGCGCTGTTCTCGAGACGATCAATTCATACTCTCAGCGCTCCCTTCGAACAATCGGCATGGTCTACAAGGACTTTGAATCCTGGCCACCTCGCGGTGCAAAGACCATGGAGGATGACAAGACGATGGCTGATTTTGACGATGTTTTTCATAATATGGTTTGGATTGGTGTTGTTGGAATTCAGGATCCGCTGCGCCCCGAGGTTCCTAACGCTATTCAAAAGTGCAACATGGCCGGTGTGGCAGTGAAGATGGTTACTGGTGACAACATGACCACTGCGGTCGCCATCGCAACAGAATGTGGTATCATGACCCCTGACGGCATCGCTATGGAAGGTCCCAAATTTCGCCAGCTCTCGGATGAGGAGATGGATCGTGTCTTGCCCAAGTTGCAAGTTCTTGCACGCTCATCGCCCGAGGACAAACGCATTCTCGTCGCACGCCTGAAGCACCTTGGTGAGACTGTGGCCGTCACAGGAGACGGGACGAATGATGGTCCTGCCCTCAAAACAGCAGACGTGGGTTTCTCCATGGGCATTGCCGGAACCGAAGTCGCCAAAGAGGCCAGCTCCATCATTCTCCTCGACGACAATTTCAAGTCCATTGTGACCGCGATCTGTTGGGGCCGGGCTGTCAATGACGCCGTTGCCCGATTCCTCCAGTTCCAGATTACCGTCAATATCACCGCGGTCTGCTTGACGTTTGTTTCGTCTGTGTCCAACCCCGATAACCACAGTGTGCTCAATGCCGTTCAGCTACTCTGGGTCAATCTTATCATGGACACTTTTGCTGCTCTGGCCCTTGCTACCGATGCGCCAACGGAGAAGATCCTGGACCGAAAACCAGCTCCTAAGTCGGCATCTCTTTTCACGATGACGATGTGGAAAATGATTATTGGGCAGAGTATCTACCAACTTGCTGTCACCTTCACACTCTACTTTGCGGGCGCTAAGATTCTGGGAGGCATTCTGGTCGACGACAAGGACTCTCAGTTGCAACTGGACACCATCATCTTCAACACTTTTGTCTGGATGCAGATTTTCAACGAGTTTAACAATCGTCGACTCGATAACAAGTTCAACATCTTCGAAGGCATGCTCAAAAACTACTGGTTTATCGGAATCAACATCGGCATGGTTGGTGGACAGGTTATGATCATCTACATCGGAGGCATGGCTATTGGCGTGACCCGCCTTACCAGCGTGCAGTGGGCCGTTTGCGTTCTCTGCGCAATCTTCTGTCTCCCATGGGCGGTTGTCCTACGATGTATCCCCGATCGACACTTTGCCGTTGTGTTCAACGGGGTCATTAACGGTGTGGCATTCGTGTGGAATCCGCTTGCAAGAGTTTCATCGTCGATCTTCTCTCCCGTGGGCAGATTCTTTTCTGCCTTGTGGGCGCCCGTCAGCCGTTTCAGTTCGCGGATGAAGTCCAAGGTCTTCAAGAACAAGTCGGCAGACTCATCTTCGGAGGAGTTGGAGGTTGTGCGACATGATGAGGAGGCCCCCAAGCCGGAGAAGATGGGTAAAGAGGAGGAGGTTTCGTCGCCGACGCATGCTAATCTACCCCCTATCACACTGACTGTGCCCAGTTAGGTTGAGGTTTGATGATTTAACGCATGGTTTTCTTATTACTCGTTTTTCTACATTGCATCGTGATACCTCTTGTACTGGGCTGGGAGTTATTTGTTTGCATTTGGCGGGTTTCATCTGCTTTGAATCGCTCTGGATGGACCGTGCTGGTCTATCTGGGCTGGGATATGGTGTCTATTTTACAGGTCGGCTCTCTTTATCTCCGCAAGGGACTTTAATGATTAGTTAAAAAACATACTCTGTACATTATGATGAAACGATAGCTTTAAATATCAGCAAATCCAGTTGTGAAGTGAAGTATTTTGAGAAATCAAGAAGGTTAAGCATGGAATATTTTCAGGTACTGTTGGTAGGGAGCTTCCCCTGACAGTTGACTTTAGGGTTCAGATCTCCAAGCCGGCACATCACGAACCCACGTCAGCCCAACCACACAGGCAGCTTCATAGCACTTTCAGCACCAATTGATTCTCCATCCCTCATTCATTCTTGAGATATTGTACATATCCATCAACTGATCTCAAAGGATAAATCTCATCTTTTCCGGAGACACCAGCAAACAAACTTACTCCGACCGCTACACTGCCAGACCCCACGTTCCTTACACGCAATCTACTGTACCTCCCACCAACATCATCCAATTTAGCTAGAAGCCACACACGTTTCCGCAGCCATGTCTAACATCAACTACCGCACAATCGACGTCGACTCGCTCGACCCCGACGCACCCGTCAACTTCCCCCTCGAGACCCTTCTTCCTTCCAACCTCCCCCCCTCCATACCGTCCAGCGACGCCGCCAACATCGCCGCACAGATCCGGCAGCTTCTCCGCTCGGGGGATTCAGAGGGCGCATTGCGGCACGTTCTCGACACGGCACCGCTTGGTGGTGACGATCGCGCGAAGGAGGTACATTTGGCGACGGTGGTGGAGGTGTTGCAGGGGATACGGCAGGCGGAGATGGCGAGGGTGTTGGAGGGGGTGTGTAGTGGGGAGGGAGGGGTGGAGAGGGGGGATTGTTTGATGAAGTATTTGTATGGATGACTCTTCCTTCTTGTCTTTCTTTCTACGGTTTTCATCGTCCCTGATGAGGGAGTTGAGATGGTGATGCTGACGTTTTGTTGTTTGTGGTGGGATAGGTACAGAGGCATGGCGTCACAGTCGAGTGGGGGGGCGCATACACCGTCGAAGAAGGCTTCGTTGTCGCCGCAAAGTACGGGTTTTACACAGATACAAGGTCGACATTTTGGCGAAGGTGGTGGTGGGCAGCAGATGGCAGTGCTGTTGAACTGGCATGAAAGATTGGTTGAGGTTGCTGGCGTCGGTTCGATCGTGCGAGTGATGACGGATCGAAGAACTGTTTAAGGAACGAGCCATCTTGTTGCACGAATATGGGGTCTGGGAGATTAGAGGGAACAGGTTAATCAGGATTTATGTCTCTACTCGACATACGAACGATTCAAGATACCGGAACGGCTTCTTCGAAAGGCCCGTGGCTTTAATTATGCAGGTGATATATGATACAGATGATACAGTGGACAGAATATCCATTACTCATTCTCCGATATTACCTCCTCCCAGTACGTCCTGAAGATTTATTTGTCCGCTGCCTCTCTCCAGGGGCTGGGACTGTCCTTCTCCTTCCTTCCATCCAATCATGTATATAAATCTATATGTGGCCGGTATACCCTTCTGTCCCTCTTCGTCGTGCAAAGCTCTATATATCGCCTCATTCGCCAACAGTACGTCTCTCGACATTGGCCCTACTTCCCGCTGTTTGATTGCATTATTTTCTCCCATCGCCTGCAAGTCCATCATCAGCGCAAACGTGTTGGGATACTCCACGACAATATCTTCAACGTCTACCGTAAGCAGCTTGAACCCGGCCTTTCCCAGGAGGCCGCCAATATCTCGAACATCGGCCAATGGTGATACATGGGGGCTGACTCCGCCCCTCCGCTCCAAATCCGCAAGCTGTAGCGAGGAACGTAGCTCGAAGAGCGTGTCTCCGCCGGGCATTGCTGCAATAAAAGGGCTGTCCGGTTTCAGGATCCTATTCACCTGCGCTAAGAGTGATGGCAGGTCGTTTATCCAGTGCATTGACAGGGAAGAGAGGACGGCGTCGAATGAATTTTCTTTGTAGGGGAGATGCTCTAGGCTGGGGATAACTTCTCGAGTGATCGATAACTCGGAGTTAAAGGGTAATGTCTCATCTCTGTAGAGTAAGGATGGCGATTCATCAACACAGGTGAGCTTAGATATCCGCTTCGCAATGGGCTCGGAGGGTTGTGCGTCAGGGATGTCTGGATTGACGTATGGCTGCGTGAGGGCGCGCGCAATATTGCAGCTATTTGCTCCAAGATCTAATACATTCTCAAAATTTCTCTTGATATCCTGCACGAGACCATTTCGTTAGCAATTGCGGATCTCTGAGCGCTGTTCTTCGTTGTACGAACTAGGAGCCGTTCGCTCAATCGCGATGCAACCTCGTCTCTGAGATAATCAACATTTCGACTTTCTTCGACATTGTGCGCCGCCCGTTCTTTTTGTAGATATTTTGTTCTTCGGTTGAAAACTTCGAGTGTGGGATTGCCTGGAGTCTGAACGGCATAGCGGCGTGAGAGGAAGATCCCGCTGCGGAACAACGAGATGATTGGGAGACGGGGACGGAGAGCCATGGAGCTTGGTTTGCTGGACTTGCTGATGGCTAAATTTATTCCGATTTTGCACTTGGTCGAGTGGCCGAAATCGAGCCACCTGCGTTGTAGATTGAAGACATTGAGGGCGCGGAGTTCCTTTCTCGAAGATTTGGAGGTGACGTCGGCTCCGTGTTGATGGTTTCGATCTTTGTTGTTGAGCTCAGAATACTCCGCACATTCGCGACTCCGAACAGAGCCAACAGCTCCAGGATAGATTCATGTGAGTGAAGATAACCATGCTATTCCGCTGCAATAGACTAATTATTGACTCCCTACAGAGACCGTGAAGCCAGTATGACGGTTCGTTGACCTTCCCTTGACCATCCACTCAGCGCGTCCGACCCCTTACAATGGCGCGCCCGCTCCCATATACGTTTATTTCATGTCCCTGCGCCGAAAGCTCGCTCTCCGGACAATCTACCAACCGGTTGTCGCGTGATTTATCCAATCTCTCCCTTGCGCAGTCCGACGACGAAGACGACGAGAGAACCTTTGACCCTAGGTCCCCTCGAGCGAACTTCTCCCTTTACCCTCCCGAACATCTCCTTTACTGCGAAGACTGCCACCAAATAAAGTGTCCACGATGCATTACGGAGGAGATTGTGTGTTGGTACTGTCCCAACTGCCTGTTTGAAACACCTAGTAGCATGGTGAAGAGTGAGGGGAATAGGTTGGGACGACCGCGTTGTGATTAAGGGGCCTGATCGCTAACGAAGCCCCTATAGATGCACCCGCAACTGTTTCAATTGTCCGATATGCACATCGCCATTAGCTGTAACCGCAGTTGGGAGTGGAGACAGCAGCGGAAGCTCTCAGAATGGTCCGTGGATATTGGCATGCGGATATTGCATGTGGACAACACTTGATGTCGGTATCAAGTTCGAAAAGCCCACCAATATCCGCGCACAGCTGTCGTCTCTTGCCAAAGGAACAGATAGACGTGAGTCTGTAGCGAGGACCTCACATTTGAGGTCACCGCTCTCCAGCTTCTCCTCCTTACACGACATTGGGGATGAGCTTGCTTCGCACGAGGAGCAGCGGATACATGAGCCAACCATTGAAGAATCTCGACCGGCTCTAAGTCACGATGCTCGCTTTTCAGCTCTGAAATCTTTCTATCGAGGCCAACTCGCGGAGACATCCTCGTCCCCAGCAGATCCGTTAATAGGGTCAGAGCCTGGTTCATACTCCTCCCCCAGCGCACTGAGTCGTATCATGTCTCTGTACACTTCTGGCCTGGGTGGCCTACACGGAAGCGGCGCCAAAAAGACCAAATCCAAACCACCCATCATGCGTGAAGCTTTGACACAAACGGAGGGACTATACATCCCCGACCCCGGAGCAGACGATGCCATAATCCACAAGATGGCCACAGAGGGCTGGACAAGCCTCGCATCATCCGAACAGCGCTCATTCCAACCCCATCGAACACGCTTTGTGGACGAACTACGACCCCTCCCCGTCTTCCTCCGCACCAAACGATCCAAGCGCTGCAAATCCTGCAAGCACATTCTTGTTAAGCCAGAACTCAAGCCGCAATCGACCCGTTTCCGCATCCGTCTCATCGCTATCAGTTACATCCCACTCACCAATCTGCGGCCCATCGTGCCCTTACCGCCAACCTCACCCATCAATCTCGACGCGCTTGAGCCGCTGAAGCCAGTTCAGCTGTTGTTGACGATGAAGAATCACATGTTCGAGCCCATACGTGTGACTTTGGCGACGCCCTCGGTCACGCCTGGTCGCGTCGCTTCTAGAGTCACCATTCTCTGTCCGGAATTCAAGGTTGGCGCCAATACAGATGTTTGGGACGAGGCTCTACAGTCTAGCAGTGCGCCGGATCCGCGTTCGTCGAGATCGGGTGTGGAAAAGGTCGCAGAAGCAGGTAAAGTTTGGGACAAGGGACGTAACTGGTCTACCGTGGCGATGGAGGTTGTGCCGGGATCATTACCTGATATAGATGATGGGGTGATGGCTGAGGATGAAGATGTGCTTGAAATTCCAATTTTTGTCAGGCTGGAATGGGAGGCGGAGGGTGGGAGTGAGGATTTGAGCATTCCTTCTTCAAAGGCGGAGAGTAAGAAGGTGGATGCGGACATGGTGAAGAGAGAGTTAGCCTATTGGATGGTGCTGGGGGTAGGGAGAATCGTTTCTGGCGGTGCGAGTGAGAGTTGACGAACATTTTGTTACATGTGTCTTGTGATTTTGATTGTCGAGATACCCTCCTAGAAGGATAGATGCTAATTGAGAGAGACCAAAAAGGCTACAACCACCCCCTTAAATTTTGGGAACTTGAGGATTGAATTTGTCGGATAGGTGCATTAATCGGTAATCCCTTTCTTACATTGTACGTTGGACTTGTCAATGCATTTCAAGACAACAGTGTGCCGACAATACAGAGAGAACAACCGGCCATGGGACGGGGGAAGACAGAAAGGGTGATATATCCACATATCTAGAACCGTGCTCCATGTATTGTCATGCCGTTCCAACCGTTTTTTGTTTGGCCCCTATCCATCACTCTTCATCCACAGACAAGGAACCCCAGCTCCGACACGAAATCCCCTTATTACAGAAACAGCAATGCGGAAAACATAAAATGGAAGCGAAATCAACCATCTAGTGTTCAACAGCGCTGCTTTGAGGAAACTCGAATGCGACACCACGGCCCGTCAATCTGCGGTAGACTTCACCATATGCATCGAGACGGTGGTCAACACCACCACGCTCCTTCTCGTGGAGGATAACCTTGAGGGTCTTGCTGCCGTCTTCCTTTGTTCGGACACGCTTGCCAACAATCTCGACTGGGTACACGATATCGGTGAGGATGGCGTCGTGGACGGCGGTGAGAGTGCGGGAGCGTGGGCGCTTCTGAGTCAACTTGGTGCGAGAGCGGTTGGAGCGCTTGGGACGGGGAAGGATGCGGCGGGAGGCGATGATGATGACTTGGCGGTCAGAGAATTTCTTCTCGAGTTCCCGGGTGAGACTGGATTGTGCGATATCATATCAGTATAAACATTCAATATGAATGATGCTTTTAGATCGTGGCTGCGGAATGGTGCAAGATGGAATTAAAGACTCTCGGATTTCGACCTGACGTGAATGTCAGAATACATACCGCTGCTGGATCTTGTGGAAGCCCTGGAGGAGAGGGACAGGAACGAAGATAACGATCGCCTTCTTTCCTTGACCAACTTCGACCTGTCATTGCGAATACCGTTAGCCCGCAATTCCTAGAAAGAAAATCAATTATATCCCCAATATCAGACACATGGTCCATCTCTTCTGATACCCGTAGCGCTCCCAATCTCTTTCGCCATGTCGAAGCGCCAGTAGTCCCGCAGATGGATTTTCGCACAGTAAAAAATCCATGTACACGCCGTCTCCTCCGCACACAACGCGTTCAAGCAAGTATCAATCTTCCTTACCTCGCGAGCAGACACAAACTGCAATGGGCGAAGGGCACCCTTCAAGTCCGGAGTGTTGGTTTCCAAATCGTTGAGGGCATTGGCCAAAGATGTCTCCAGCTCGGACGGGTTCTGTCTCGATGGGCTGTTGGCCGCGATTTTGTTGAGGGAAGCCATGGTGATTGATTTGAGAAAACGATATGGAAAAACAGCACAACCGCTTTGCTGCTGCTTTCCCTTGTGTCGTTGACGGACTCGGCGGAGGTTGGCTGGACGAAGGTGGGAGAGCTGGTCGGTTGTCAAGAGTCAGCCGTCGAGGTGAGATTTGCGCCCTGCAGTCCAACTAGAATCATAAGTTGTGCGGTGCGCTTGTGCTGGCTGCGTGGGACCCTCGCTTAGCCGAATGCGGGCCTTACTGGATAGGGCTAGCGATAAGTCTTAGCTAAACGCTTTAGCGTGCTGTGCTTCATGTGGGTCCCGTGACCAGGTCAAAAGTCCAAATCACTATGAACATCGTGACCCGAACCAGACTCAAATTTTTGGGGTTCAGACTTTATGAATTTATTAGTTTAGGTGCAAGCTGCTAATCTAACTATTCACAGCAAACCAAGCCCCCGCCGCGAGTCATGAACCAGTTTCATATTTAGTCGAACTTGGGCATATCATACAATCCATCAGGGTCTGTGTCGGGACGTTAGTTTTTCACCTGTTCAGCATACACTTCGGGATAGATATCTTACCCGTCTGATTCTCAGCAATGTACTTTGTCACCGCGTGCATTTCATGGTCAAATGCCGCACTCAACTCCTGCAGCCGCAATCTAACCCTGTCATTCCGCAACGAACCACCCGCGACAGCTGCTTTGGCGACATGGAAACGCGAGACTCCATTGACCAGCATCATGTCAAATGGCGTCGTCGTGCTCCCTTCTTCCCTGTATGAACCAATGCTCACACGGTGAAGTCTTGGTCTGCCGAACAGAAGCCCCTTCAACTCCGTCTCATAGCCATGATAGTTAAAGTGTATCGGCATGCTTGGAGTGAAAAGCGCATCGAACGCCTCATCAGAAAGAGAATGCGGGTGTCTATTTTCCACTCCAAGGATCATGAGGTCCGTCACGTTGACTACACGGACACGCAGCTCGGGCACCTGCTTCCTGAGTATCGCAGCGGCTTGAATAACCTCAAAGGTGAGCTCTGTGCCGATGCCGACAAGGACGACATCTGGATCCAGGCCGTCGTCTGTGCTAGCAAACTGCCACACAGAGCCGCCTGCCCGACAGTGGTTCTCAGCCTCTTCGGCGTTGAAATATACCGGGGTAGGCTGCTTCGATCCGATCATAAGGTTGACGCAGTTCTTAGACCTCAAGCAGTGAGCCAATGTAGAAAGCCAAGTGTTGGCGTCTGGTGGAAGGTAGACTCTCGCATAATCTGATTTTAGGTTCAACACAGCACCGATGAAAGATGGATTTTGGTGAGAAAATCCATTATGTTCTTGACGGGTCCAAGTGCTGGTCTCAATGTAGTTGAGACTGTATAAATCTCGGTGCCATGTCGTTTCTCGAGCCTGAGACTGGTTTAGTATAATGCTCTTTTTGATGGGTTCATACTATCAGAGCTCACCATTTTATTGAATTTGGCGTATTGCACCATCATAGTATGGATGATTCCGAGAAAGCTCTCATAAGACGGGAACATGCCAAGTCGACCCGTTATTGTATAGCCTTGAAGGAAACCCTGACACAGATGTTCACTGAGAACCTCTATTATTCTCCCGCCCTTTGCATTGGAATACTGGTCACACTGGAAGTTCCGGGAAGTGTGCTCCAAAGCTTTATCTAGTTTGTTGCTCTCGAGTTCGTCAGGAGAGAATAGCCGGACGCTGTGCGGGTTTTCAACGAATAATTGGTCAATGAGGCCCCCGATTGTCTTCATCGAGCTTTGTTGGGAACCTTTCTCCACGGCGAATGGTCTCCAGTCTGGGACGCTGACTTTCTCCGGCCCCTTGTAAGCTTCCGGTCGCTGACCCAACCGTTTTGAATGCTCTTTTGGGATGATGAGTTTCACATCATCAGTCACGTCACCATTTTCTTTAAATAATTCTTCGGGTCTGTAGGACGACAGCCAATCTTGCAGAGCATTGAGCTCCTCCTCGTCACTTTTGGCCGCAGGGAGTGGAACTTGATGGGCATGGAACGATCCCTCCACAATCTTGCCATGAATCTTTTTGGGACCTGTCCAGCCCTATGAATACGGATTAGCTAAAACAAGACAATCTATGCCTACGGCAAGGGCCTACCTTGGGCGTTCTGAGAATGATCATTGGCCATCGCGGCTTAAAGATTGGATTCCCAGATCGAGCGGCCTTCTGGATCCTATGAATTTCTGATAGTGCCCATTCCATGACAGCGTTGAACTCTGCGTCGATATCATCTAGATTGTCAACAATAGCAGGCTGGTAACCAAACCCGGAGAACAGGGCAACAAGCTCTCTGTCGTCCATGCAGCCGTATATGGTGCGTTCGCTGATTTTAAACCCATTAAGATGGAGAATCGGAATGACGGCTCCAGACTCTGCGGGGTCGATAAACTTGTAAGAATGCCAGCTCCTTTTACCATTGTCAGTTTGATTGTCACTCCCAATCTCATAAATTGGCGTATCTACTTACGTGGCGCAAGGCCCTGTCTCTGCCTCTCCGTCACCAACAATGCAAGTGATTATCATATCTGGCTTGTCCATGACAGCCCCGAATGACACGGCTAGAGCGTATCCAAGTTCTCCACCTTCGTGAATAGCCCCCGGGGTTTCCGCATTGATATGACTATCGAAAATTAGTTTTTAGCCTCAATATCAGTTCTTTTCAGAACTAACCTCGGGAGTCCACCCGTAGTGCTGAAAGTGGAAATCAACTTTGTAAGACCGCTCGTGTCTCGAGAATAATCAGGATAAAACTTCTCCAGAGAACCCTCTAACCAGAGAGATGCAAGAATTGCTGGAGCACCGTGGCCAGGACCGATCACCAGCAGCATATCAAGATCATGCTCCGAAATAATATTGTTGAGGTGGGAGTAGACAAAATTCAAACCGGGACAAGTTCCCCAGTGGCCTTTCAGTGCCATCAGCGTCTGATATCGGGGTAATCATCATTGACCAGTGCACATACCCAAGAGCCTCGGTTTGATATCGTCAAACGTTAGTTTGCGCTTTAGATATGCATTATCTCTGAGAAATATCATCGCTAGGAGCCATTAGCCCCGACTTCATAGTTCCTTAGGTAGCCTGCAAGCTCACCAGCTGCAATATAGTTCGCCGCACGGCGGAACTTAACCAGGGAGCCGTGAACATCTTTACTCAACGGGGTCACTTTCAATCGGACCATCAACTCATCAATTGAATCAGGTAAATGAGAAGGCACCGCCTTCGGATTCGGCTTGTCAATGACCTCTCCCGGCATGTTGTCTGGTTTATCAAGCAGCGTACACTGTATCCTAGGGACGTTATGTGAATAATCTCCAGGTAAGTATAAAGAGAATCAAATTTGATAGATACAGTCAAAACAGAGTCCTCTCCCCTCATCGAATCAACTGAAACGGTCATGGTCAGTTTAACCTCCCCCCGTTCTTTACGTCACCATGTGCAGCGACTGACATCACAAAGTTGGAAACCAGGGAGGTAACCCCATGAAGGTGCCGGCGACCTTAAAAGCATAGTTGAACGACATCGAGAGTCACTGTGTAGAGACGGGCAATTATCGAGTTTTGGTATGGTCAATTATATGCCTCAATTAGCACCATGGGAGAAGCAATCCTCGCAATCAACGCCGGCACGTCGTCGGTTGGAATCGCGGTCTTTGATCTCCAGAACCCGCCAAGAAAAATAGCCACAGCCAAAGTGGCTGGAATCACAGCACCGCCACGCACCTTCAAATATTCGCACGACGAAGACAAGAAAAGCCACGAGATTGAGGAGGAGATAGACACGCCGCAGGAGGCATTCAAATACCTTCTAAAGCATTTCGTGACTGATCCTGAGTTGAAAATAGTCAGAAACAAGGATGACATTGCATACATCTGTCATCGCGTTGTGCATGGAGGAGATTTCGAGCATGAAGCCGTGATCACGAATGATACATACGACTATATCAAGAAATTACAGGACCTTGCCCCGTTGTATGTATAGAAAAACATCTTTCTCCCAAAGGGCGATGCTTATGTGAATGGACAGGCATAATACAGCATCGCTGGATATTATCCGTTCATGTCTGAAAGAGCTTCCAAGCTCGAAGAGCGTTGCATACTTTGACACAACGTTCCACCAGTCAATCCCCGACCACATCAAGGCCTATCCCATCCGCCAGGATGTCGCCAAGGATAACTGGCTACGGAAGTATGGCTTCCATGGAATCAGCTACAAGTTCATCACGCGTTCGGTTGCCGAGTTCCTGAAAAAGCCCCTGGAGTCGACAAATATCATTGCACTTCATCTTGGAAGTGGTGCGTCCGTATGCGCTATCAAAAATGGAAAGTCGCTTGACACCTCGTGAGTGTTACCTTTATCTGAAGTTTTGTGAGTTAGTTGTTGACGGCTAACTTGCTGTAGCATGGGCCTCACGCCGCTTGCCGGGTTGCCAGGCGCAACACGAAGCGGAGACATAGACCCAGCGTATGTGAGCAGATTTCGTATTTGTAGACTCTCTTGCGCTGATACCCCGTGCGTGGCAGTGTGATACTCCATTACACGTCCGAAGCAAGCAAATTAAGCCCTTCAAGTAGCAAAGATGTGCATATCACACAGGTTCGGCCAACCCTCTTCTAGAATTCTAGACGTGGGCATTAGCTAACATATTTTTTCAGGCTGAAGAAATTCTCAACAAAAAGTCCGGCTGGAAAGCACTCACAGGGACAACCGACTTCTCCAAAATAGCTACAGAAAAACCGGAAACGGACATGCACAAGTTGGCCTTCGATATACTTGTCGATCGCATCGTTGGCTTCATCGGAAACTATTTTGTCAAGCTGGATGGTGAAGTGGATGCCCTTGTATTCGCAGGTGGAATTGGCGAGCAAAGTGCTATGCTAAGAAAGGCCATCGCAACAAAATGCCGTTGTCTAGGGTTTTCCATCAACGGGGAGACAAATTCAAAGGGTGTTGCAGACGACGCACCGACAGTGATAGATATCTCTGAAAAGCCTGGCCAACGACCTGCAGTTCTGATTTGTCAAACCAATGAAGAGGTATGATCCCTTCAGCTCATTTGAATCGGGACTCTATTCGTTCGGTTCGCTAAGCGGTTTGCCTTGCAGTTTGAGATGGCCTACCAATGTGTCAGCAATACCCCATGAGAGGCCTGTGATTCTTTCTGCAGAGTCTCATCCCAGAGACATACATACCGTTGCAATGCGTGTTGTTCTTAAGCGCGATTTCAATTAATAAGCGAGGCGTAACAGCAAGCAGTCTTCGATTTCCGTTCTCTTTCTTATCTCATCAAGCAAACAGCCGCCAGAGCAGACTTAGACGATTATCTGCATGACTCTTGACATTAGCAAGCATTTAAGCAAGAGCCACATGCCGGGCCTGATCTGGATGGCCGTTTTCTTCAATGGATGCGGTTTGACGCCACTTTTGAATCGTCCTGGCTCCAACCAAAGTAGAACCGGTCATGGTTCACCAAATGCTCAAGGCGCCCTTTGTCACTTTCAGTACCTGAAACACTGTTCATATGTTTCATACATATGTAGGCCCATGCAAAGTACTCGCTAAAACACTTGCGTATGTGCATCCATCAGTCATCCCACAGCCAGCGCGCATACAAATGTACTGTAAGCACTCCGCATCATTCCAAATTTTTCAACGGCTGCGGAAACACAAAGACACGGCTAGGACCTGCATGCGTCATCCCGAAGGATGTAGGGTGCCTGCAGCTTGCTGAGCCACACCACCCCCTCCTCAGCGCAGAAAATTCGAATGACTCCTTGTTTGTCAGGGGGAGAATCATAATACTCACCAAAATCGCCCGCTCGCCGTGATTATATGTACGTACAGTACATACATACATAATATCCTGCACGCCAGCTTGCGTCGAAGTCCTCAAGCCCCAAAGGTCGCATTGCGTTCCTGCGTTTCCTCATCGGGTCTCTGCTGCAGGAACCCCCTCCTGTTCTTTATGCCGAGTATCACCCGGGGACATGACTCGGTCACAGGACTCAAAGCAAACGGAACGCCGTTTTCCACCACCATGGAACCACGGTATGTGTCCCGTATAAGGTACGAGATGACAGGACGGATGTACATGTACTATACAGTACATACGGGGTTTCGCTTGACTGTCTTGGTTTGTTGCAAACAAACTCCTCAATCCATGGAAGCATCTCAGCAGCGCGGATTTCGACACGAGAGAAGGGACATTTTGCTTGGCTTGAATTTTTCTTTATCCAGCCTATTCTCAAAAGAATGCATCGTTCGGAGTCCAAATGGCTGGTCGATGGATTCCAAACAAGTCGCAGCTTCATGTTGCAAACACAGGAAACCCGGGTAAGCCAACCAAGCAGCAATGAGTCAAATCCAACCCATCATGCTGCTCCAAGTTCAACCAATAGAAAAGAAAACCGCGCAACAACCAACCTCAGAACCGCGCGATGATCAAACCTGAGTTGAAAAACAAAGATATGCCGCTGCTGTGCCTGCACAGTCCAGATTTGGAATCCTATGCAGCACCATCACATCGCCCCGTCACGGCACGGATCAGATCAGAAAAAGCCAGAAGTGACAGGTAATAATACGCACAAGACAGGTCGCCGTTTACATCCCGACAACGAACCGCAGGCGGGCCTTTATCACCACCATCGCTCTCGCTGATCACCCACTTTCAAAGCCAAATTAGGATTTTGAACGCATCAACCAGCCGTGGCGACCCAGCCAAATGGTTATGGTTGATCATCTTCCCGCAGCTGCAGCGCGTTTGTTGGTTGTTATTTGTTAGCAATCTTTCTTTCTTTTTCTCCTTTTTGTTTGGCGTGTGGGTGGGAAGATTGGGCTTATATAATTTGACGGGGATGATTCGGAAGGATTCCGCCCCCCTCCGCTCCCCCTCCCACCGGTTCATCTACCCTAACTACACCACACATCACCAAACAAAATCAAGCAAAACAAGACCAAAAAAGAAATGCAAAGCTGGGCCATGTGAACGATAGTTACGGGCGTTGAGTACGAAGGTACTCCGTGCTCCGTATCATATGCTACGTCCATACGGCACGGGATCTAGAGAGACGATTCAACAAACTCCTTCCCTTCCGTCCGATCGACCCAGCCAGCCGGAAACCAACAACAGTTCCGCGTCAAGAAAAGATTCCTTGCTCTGTGCAGGGAGGACTATTATTGGCTCGATCATAATTTAGCCCTCATACTGTAGTGGATGAATTCTGCAGCAGATGATGGTGAGTTGTAGTTGTCGAGGCAGGAGATGATAAAAAGGGGAGGGTGCGTGGCGTAGTTGGTAAGCGTCCGCAGGAATCCTTC